>ML788175.1:116505-136220 GCA_009831015.1 Picea engelmannii | reverse complement strand
CTCCTTGGTATATATAGGAGACTAGGAGGTATAATTACAACTAATGGCCTAAAGCCGACATAAATAAAATAACATTAATAATATAATATGCCCCAATTAAGGGGTAATGAGCCAATATTAGGGCTTAACAGGTTGGTGCATGATTGATGCACTTGTTTATGGTATAGGTTAATTACAGGTTGAGGTACATATTGATGCATGGTTGATGCATGGTTCAAGTTTATTGGTATATGTTTACAGCGATATATCTCACAGTGATAGTGTGACAGTGGTTCCATCATTATACTTCTACTTCAGGGTGGTTGGATGGGGCAAGGACAATTGGTTGTAGCCACCTTCCAGTTGTAGCCTGAGAAACTAGGGGGCTAGAGCCGCCTTCCAGTTGCAGCTGGAAAGCAAAGAAAGTTGGTGCTTCCAATGAATGTAATTCTTCAAGACATATAAGAAAAAACATTCCGTAGTTTTCTCCCACTTTGGGTTTCCACGTAAAACAATGGTGTACTGTGTATGTGTATGATTGTTCATTTTTTCATTGCTCATTATTGGATGATAATGCTACATTGATATAACACTTGAATTATTTGGTTTAAAAATGATTATAATTTCTCTATTAGTGATTCACCCCCCTCTCAGTAATCCAACAATTGGTATCAGAGAAGGTTCCTTTAGAAATCAGTTTAACCACTGAAAGGTAGATCATGGAGGGCAACAACTTGTATAAAAATGGAATACCACAGTTTGATGGACATAAGTATGCTTTTTGGAGCATAAGGATGAAGACATATATACAGGCACAAGGATTTGAAATTTGACAATCAATTGTAGATGGATACAAAACACCAACAATTCCACGAACAAATGATGAGTCATAGTTGATGAGTAGTTGACACATGATTGGTACATACTTGGTACATGGTTGGTTGCACTTGTTTATGGTATAGGTTGATTACAAGTTGTTTGGTATAGGTTGGTGCATGGTTGATGCACTTGTTTATGGTACAGGTTAATTACAGGTTGAGGTACATGTTCATGCATGGTTGATGCATGGTTCAAGTTTATTGGTACAGGTTTACAGAGGTATATCTCACAGTGATAGTGTGACAATGGTTCCATCATTCTACTTCTACTTCAGGGCGGTTGGACAGGGCAAGGATAGGTGGTTGTATCCACCTTCCGGTTGTAGATGGAGAACATAAGGGGTTCTAGCCTCCTTCTGGTTGTAGCCAAAGAATTGGGGAGCTGGAGCTTCTCTCAGGTTTTAGCCTGAGAAACTAGGGGGTTGGAGCCTCCTTCTAGTTGCAACTGGAAAACAAAGGAAGTTGGTGCTTCCAATGAATGTAATTCTTCAAGACATATAAGAAAAATCTTTCTGTGGTTTTCTCCCTCTTTGGGTTTCCACGTAAAACACTAGTGTACTGTGTATGTGTATGATTGTTAATTTTTTCATTGCTCATTATTGGATGATAATTCTACATTGATATAACACTTGGATTATTTGGTTTAAAAAGGATTATAATTTCTCTATTACTAATTCACCCCCCCCCTCTTAGTAATCCAACAATTGGTATAAGAGCAGGTTCCTTCAAAAATCAGTTTAACCACTGAAAGATAGATCATGGAGAGAAACAACTTGTATAAAAATGGAATACCACAGTTTGATGGACATAAGTATGCTTTTTGGATCATAAGGATGAAGACATATATACAGGCACATGGATTGAAATTTGGCAATCAATTGTAGATGGATACACAACACCAACAGTTCCACCAACAAATGACAAAGCAGTGAAACTCGATCAGAACAATTCCAAAGCCACAAATGCACTTTTGAATGGTCTCAGTGAAACAATATTCACCAAAGTTGCAAATTGCAAATCCATTAAAGAGATTTGGGACAAGCTTCGAAATATTTATGAAGGAGATTCAAAAGTCAAAGCAACAAAGCTTCAAAATTACAAAGGTTAGTTTGAACAACTAAAGATGAAGGAAGATGAGAATATTGCAGCCTACTTCTTACGAGTTGATGAAACATTGAAGGCAATCATAGGATTGGGAGAAGAAATCGAAGAATCTGTAATTGTTCAAAAGGTACTAAGATCTCTTCCTATGAGATTTGACCCTAAGATATCAACACTAGAAGAAAGATCAGATCTAAACTCAGTAAGCATGGACAAACTACATGGAATATTCACAGCATATGAAATGAGAACTGAATAAGAAAATCTAGATGTAAAAGAAGCATCCTTCAAAGCATCAAAAATATCAAAGCAAAAGGAAAAGCAACAAGAATAACATAACAACAACAATGACATCTCGGAAGATGATGAAGAAGAGGCAAACTTCACCAAAATACTAAACAAGGGAACCGACGGTAGGTATAGAGGTAAGCAATTTGTTTTAATTGTGATGGTATTGGTCATTTTGCTAACAAATGTCCTCATAATAAAAAGATAAATAATGAAGGTTACTCAAAAGGCAAAAAAACATATAAACGCAAAAGAACTACAAAGAAAGTTTTCAAGAAAATACTATGCACCAAAGAAGACATCTCATCATCAGATGAAGATGAAGTCAGTGACAGTGAGACATGAAGAGTTATATTCATGGTAGTAGAAGACTCTGATAAAGAATACTCCAAAGAAGAATATGAAAAAGCTGACGAAGAATATGAAGAAGTCGAAGAAGAAATTGAAGAGGCATAAGTTGACTACTGAGAAGAATTGATGTGTGCCATAGAAGTTATTAGAAGATAAAAGAAGAAAAACAAGAAACTACAAGCGAAACTAGACAGGAAATAAGACACTCAAGAATTAGAAAAAATGATCACAAATTTGGAGGTTCAAATAGAAGAAGATAAAATAATTGAAGAAGCACTCAAAGAATAGCTAGAATAAAATGACAAGATCATTGGAAATTTGGAAGAAAATATTGTCACATTAAGAAAGGATATTCAAAAGAAAAATATGCAAAATAGCTCAAAATTTTTGGATGACATTATCAACAGTAAAAAATCTCATCTTGACAAGTCCGGACTTGGATACAATTAGACAAAAAAGGGATCAAGCTCCAAAACAACAAAGCAAGAAACATATCCAAAAAGCTATGCAGAAACAATTAAAGGGGATATGAAGATATACAAGGAAGATTACAGGGACACTCCTCCACCGAGAAGATTTAGATTTCATAATCAACAACAGACAGATAGGCATCAAAAAGAAGAAGGATTCATAAGAGCACCTCCTTGCAGAAGATATTCAACTCCTAGGTATCAAACTATATTTTTTGGTTTATGTTATGCATGTAATAATTTTGAACATAAAACTGTGAATTGCAGAGCTAACAAAAGGAACATAAACAACTTTGAAAGTCATACATAAAAGGGTTATCTAAGAAGGCCTAGTAAAACAGAGAGAAGAAGTTACAATAGGTTGGAATCTTTGAGCATTGAAGTGGAATGCTACAAATGTAACAACTTTGGACACATGGCCAAATATTGCAGAATGATAGTCCCTCCTAGAGAACCACAACATAATAACAACAGTCACAAACAAGAACCTCAGAAAAGAACATGGATAAGAAAGAAGAATCAGTATAGCAATGAAGAATGTACACTCGGTCTACAAGCTAAGCAGAAGAAACATGGTTGGTATGTTGATAGTGGTTGTTCAAAACACATGAAAGGTGACAGAGACAGGTTTCTTACATTAATAAAGGAAAGAGATGGATCAGTCTCCTTCGGAAATGATGATTCAACTAAAATAATTGGAAAAGCACAGTCAAAATTGGGAACATGAATACAAAGGCAGAAAATGTTCTACTAGTGGAAGATATGAAACATGATCTTCTAAGTGTGAGTCAAATGTGTGACCAAGGTCATAAAGTTACTTTCGATTCACAAAAGTGCGAGATAAGAAAAGAAGGTTTAGGAAAATTGATTGCTACAACTGCAAGAACTTCAAGCAACATATCTGTGTTAAGTGAAATTGGAAATGAAAAGTGTTGTCTAGGAAAAGAAGATGAAAGTTGGATATGGCACAGAAGAATGGGTCACATACATTTTGATAACCATGTCAAAGTCAACAAAAGAGAAGCAGTCAAAGAAATGCCCCAGATCACGAAACCAACCAACACTTTATGAAAGCATTGTCAACAAGGAAAAAAAACAAAGACCAGGTTCAAATCAAAGGAATATTCAACGACAAGACCATTGGAAATTTTGCACACTGATCTAGTTGGACCAACTACAACAAAGGGTTTAAAAGGTGAGAAATAATTTATGTTATTAGTTGATGATTATACAAGAATGACTGCAATTTTCTTTCTCAAGAATAAGTCAGAAGATTTTGAAAAATTTAAGATCTACGGGGAAATGGTTGAAAATGAAATGGACTCAAAAATCAAATTCTTGAGATCTGATAATGGAGAAGAGTTCACTTCAAAGGAATTTATGGACTACTGCAACAGTAATGGAATAAAAAGGAAATTCTCCGTTGCTAGGACACCTCAACAGAATGGAGTTGTTGAAAGAAAGAACAAGACAATGCGGGAAATGAATCGAACAATGCTAATAGATTCCAAATTGAAAAACATATTTTGGACATAGGCAGTGCATAAAAGAGTTCACATTCAAAAAAGAGTAATGCTCAGAAACAACACTGACAAAACTCCCTACGAGATATGGAAAGGAAGACCAACAAATGTGAAGCACTTCAGAGTTTTTGGAAGCAAATGCTACATCAAAAGAGAAGATGAAAGAATGAGAAAGTTTGACTCTCGTGTGGACAAAGGATTACTTGTTGGTTCCTCAAGTACAAGGAAAGAATACAAGTGTTACACTATGATATTGAACAAAGTTGTGGAAAGCATCAACGTAACAATTAATGAAACAGGTAGACCTGAATCAAAGGAAGAAGAAAATGAATCAATGGAACAACCTTTCGAAGAGGAAGAAGAAGATGAAAAAGAAGTAGAAGAGGAAGATGAAGAGAATCTGATAGAAGTAGAAGAGAAAGTTCAACAAGTGTCTCCAAATACACCTAGCAGACGAGTATAGAAGAATCATCCTTCAAATTAGATTATTGGAAACAAAGATGTAGGAGTTGAGACTAGAAGAAGAATCTGTTCACCAGGAAAAACACACCTAGTACTCTTATCTACAATTGAACCAAACTATTTTGAAGAAGCCAACAAGGATGAATTTTGGAATAAGGCCATGGATGAAGAATTGGATCAAATAGAGAAAAATGACGCTTGGGAATTGGTTTCAAGACCAAAGAATAAGAATGTGATAGACACAAAATGGGTTTTCAGGAATAAATTGAATGAAGATGGACAGGTTACAAGGAGCAAAGCTAGATTGGTATGTAAAGGATATGCGCAGATTGAAGGAATCGACTTTGAAGAGACATTTTCCCCAGTTGCTAGAATGGAAGAAATTTGTTTTATTTTAGCTTATGCATGCTCCAAAAATATTAAAGTGTATCAGATGGACGTAAAAACAAATTTTCTGAATGGGGAACTTGAAGAAGAAGTCTACATTGAAGAACGAGAAGGATTTTAGTTGTCAGAGAATGCAAACTATGTGTGAAAATTAAAGAAGGCCTTGTATGGTCTAAAACAGGCTCATAGAGCATGGTACTCTAGACTGGATAAATATCTACAACAGACAGGGTTTAGAAAAGGAAGTGCATACAACAACCTCTACATCAAGGTAAGTCAAGGTAATATTTTATTAATTGAAGTTTATGTTGATGATATTATTTTTGGTAGTCATGATGATAGGTTAAGACATAAATTTGCAAAGGATATGCAGAATGTATTTGAAATGTCATTACTTGGAGAACTATCCTTCTTTCTGGGACTTCAGATACATCAAAGAAACCAAGGAATTTTTATTTCTCAATCCAAGTATATCAAAGAAATGTTAAAGAGGTTCGGAATGGAAGATTGCAAACCAGTTATCACTCCCATGCAAACCAGTTGCAATTTAAGAAAAGATGATGATTCAAAGTCTACAGATCAGAGGCAATACATGTCAATGATTGGCAGCCTACTATATGTGACAACATCCAGAACAGATGTAATTCAGGAAGTTGGACATGTGACACTAGTTCAAGCAGCACCAAAGGAATCACATGTATTAGCAGTGAAGAGAATTTTCAGATATCTCAAAGGAACATAAGAGTTTGGATTATGGCATCCAAAAGGAAAGGATCTATCTCTTATTTCCTACACAGATACAGATTGGCCAAGTTGTATTAATGACCGACGAAGCACCAATGGAGCAATGTTCTACTTGGGTGAGTTTTAAGTATCATGGCTAAGCAAGAAACAATCATCAATATCTCTATATACAGTCGAGGCAGAGTATATTGCAACAACATCATGTTGTACACAGGTTATTTGGATGAAACAAACTTTGATAGATATACAGGTTGAGTATGATGAGCCCATTCCAATCTATTTTGATAACACAAGTGCCACTGGTATCTCAAAGAACCCGGTGATTCACTCCAAGAAAAAGCACATTCCAATTAAGTATCACTTTCTATGGGAACAAGTTGTAGAAAAGAACATCAGAGTTGAGTATGTAGGCACAAAAGAACAAGTGGCAGACATTTTTACAAAACCACTTCCATGGGAATCCTTTCAGTATCTTCACCAAAGACTTAGAGTTATTTCTACTCCAAAATGAATGCTTTTGAATGCTTATCTTATATGTCTTAGATGTACATGAGGAAACACCATAAAGATGACAGTTTAGTCAGGGGGAGTAGCCCCGGATGGAAAGATACCTTTTCCATTGATGACAAAGGGGTAGATATTCATCAGATGCAGAGGACAGAGGGATGGTTCCAGGAGGAGAAATGTTCATAGAGATGCAGAGGACATAGGCATGTTTCCAGGGGGATCATGAGTGATATGACTTCAGTATTGCATGACATAATTTCAATTTTTCATCAGAGTGTTGCCATCAATGCCAAAGGGGGATATTGTTGATTAAGGTTGGTTGTCATTGATTTCAACCCTTGAATAAATCCCGATAGCACAAACGTTTGGGTAATGGACCCAAGATTTTTTGATGTAAATATGACTCATTATTTTCTTGTCATGGTTGATAATAAGTATAAATGGATGAATTCCAAAGTGGTCCCCTTATGGTGAAAGCCCTCACAGGAAGACGCTTTGTAGATTGATTTACCCTAGAAGTATGGTTAGAGAACCCATGATTATTTTTGGAATAATGAGATGAAGGTTAGTGAATTTTTCAGTGAAACTATCCTAGATGGATATTTATTGTCATGCCATTTCCAGTGGTATGTGGAACGTCACATAACTCCTCACGTTTAGAGACTTATGGCCATGAGAAGTTGGAGAACCCAGGTTTGGGTAATGGACCCAAGTTTGTTTGATGAATAATGGTATGAGTTTTGATATATTTGCAGGTAATACTATTCTATATGGATAATACATGTCATTCCATTTTTGGTGGTATATGTAACGTCACATAACTCCTCTCGGTTTGAGAATTATGGCCTTACGAAGTTGGAGGACTCTCATATGTCATCTAGAAGCCCCAAAAGGTCAAAGTAGTCAAAGTGGTTTAAGAGATTTTAGAAGGTAAATAATAAAGTGAAGTTATGAGTGTACTATAATTCAAAGTGAATACAAATGAATTATTTAAACAATAAATTTAATGGAGAAATTAGAAGTGGGTTAACTCTAAAATAAGGAAAGTGGGCAAAGTGACCTAGAAGATGTTTTTAAGGAAGCTACTTGGAGAGTATAAATAAGAGGAAAGGCTCTCTCATTTCAGATTACACTTGAGAATATTGAATATCTATAGGTGTCTGAGGTAACCAAAGGATATCTAAGCTGAATTTCCGAGGGAAGGTGAAGAAAAGAAGGTCGGAATTCAAGGAAGGATAAATTCTTTTGATGATGATTTCTAAGGTGTTTCGGGTAAAAAAGTTATAAATTCCTCATAACAGATCCAAATTATGTAAGAAAAAATGTGTTGGTTAGAGTACATTCTGTAGTATTCTATGTAAAAGTTTCAGATCGATTCAACAAATATTCCATGTGGGGCACGCTTTACAAGGTCACTCTCTAGAATAAGCCAGAATTCAACAAGGTATTCCATTTTTCCTATAACTCCTTTTCTGAGAGGTTCCAAGTAGTGAAACCTGGAGGAATTGCATAAAACACACTGAAGAACATATTATACCAGTTTGACATCTTTATTCATTACAAGTACAAAGTTATGATTATTTCAAGCTAGGTTTGTTGACTAATCCAAAACTAGTCACGTGAGACTAAATAAAAGTTTGATGAAAATACTAGTCTTTTGTTGTTAAAGTTAAGGAAGGTTTGCAGGTATGTGATCATATACACCATGTCTATTACAGATTTATAAATGATATTTGGATGATAAAATTGATGAGTGATTTTGGTTAAGGTACATGTTTTGTACATGGTTGAGACAAGTAGTTGATGAGTTGGAACATACATGAGGTGTATAGTTGATGATGTTGGTACATATTGATGAGTCATAGTTGATGAGTAGTTGAAACATTATTGTTACATACTTGGTACATGGTTGGTTTCACTTGTTTATGGTACATGTTGATTACAGGTTGTTTGGTACAGGTTGGTGCATGGTTGATGCACTTGTTTATGGTACAGGTTAATTACAGGATGGGGTACAGGTTGATGCATGGTTCAAGTTTATTGGTACATGTTTACAACGATATATCTCATAGTGATAGTGTGATAGTGGTTCCATCATTCTACTTCTACTTCAGGGAAGTTAGACGAGGCAAGGATAGGTGGTTGTAGCCACCTTCTGGTGTAGCCAGAGAACATAGGGGGTTGTAGCCTCCTTCTGGTTGTAGCCAAAGAATTGGGGAGTTGGAGCTTCCCTCAGGTTGTAGCCTAAGAAACTAGGGGGTTGGATCCTCCTTCCAGTTGTAGCTGGTAAACAAACGAAGTTGGTGCTTCCAATGAATGTAATTCTTCAAGACATATAAGAAAAACATTTTGTGGTTTTCTCCCGCTTTGGGTTTCCACGTAAAACACTGGTGTACTGTGTATGTGTATGATTGTTCATTTGTTCATTGCTCATTATTGGATGATAATTATACATTGATATAACACTTGGATTATTTGGTTTAAAAAAGATTATAATTTCTCTATTACTGATTCACCCCCCCTCTCAGTAATCCAACACAATCCATAACTAGTAGTGCCACACAAATACATGGAAAACTCTCTTTACTGTTGTCCAATGCTCCTTCCCTAGTTTTGAAATATACCTACTGAAAACTTCCACTGCATGTGCAATGTCTAGTCTAGTATAGACCATTGCATACATCAAACTACCAACCACACTTGCATATGGAACATGAGACATGTCCTCCTCCTCTTTCTGTGTCTTGGGACACTGATCCACATATAAATTTACACCTACATGAATAGGGACCCTGACCGGTTTACATTCTTGTGTATTAAACCTCTGCAATATCATATTGACATATTTTCTTTGATTTAACTAGAGTTTCCCGTTTTTCCGATCTCTTTTAATTTTTGTCCCCAAAATGAAATATGCAGCACCGAGATCCTTCATGTAAAATTTAGAGGACAACTAAGTTTTCACATCTTGGATAATCTCCTTGTTGTTTCCTATCAACAACATGTCATCCACATACAAGACCAAATAAATCAAATGATCACCAATTAAATTAAAATACACACAATGATCCTCTTTGCTTCTTGTGAAGCCAAGTCCCAACAAATAAATATCAATTTTTTTATTCCACATCCTTGGTGATTGTTTTAAACCATACAGGGACTTTTTCATCTTGCATACCAACTCCTTCTTTCCCTTCACAACAAATTCTTTTCGATGCTTCATGTAGATTTCTTCTTCTAGATCCCCATGTAGGAAAGTTGTCTTCACATCCATCTGTTCTATTTGAAAATCAAACGTAGCAACAACATATAACATAAATCTAATATAAGTTAACTTGGAAACGAGAGAAAAAATATCACCAAAATCAATTCCCTCAATCTGCCAATAACCCTTTGCTACTAACCGAGCTTTTTATTTCTCCACTTTTCCTTCTACATTCAACATCCTTTTAAATCCCCATTTTATACCAATTGGATATCTTCCAGTCAACAAATCCACTAGATCCCAAGCCTCATTCTTATCCAAGGATACCATTTCTTAAACCATGGCCTTTTTCTAGAGTTTTCCATCCTCTAAATCCACTGCCTCCCTAACAGTTCTAGGATCATCATTAGTAATAAACACAGAAAAATTTGAACGGAAATCAAGTGGAGTATACCTTTCCAGTATCCTTTTCTCCCGAACCGATCTCCTCAATACTGAAGTATGAGGATATTCTTCTTCTGATTCATGGTGTTAATTAGAGTCTAATTCATCATCCTTTGACTCAAACCCTATTTTCTCTGGTTCTTCCTTAATTGGTAGGACTTCCTATTTGAAAACATATTTCATTTATCTAAATACCACTTCTTACCTATACACAACCTTCTTAGTTTCTAGGTTCCAAAGATTATAACCTTTGAGATCATGTTTATACCCAATAAAGATACACTTTTCAACCTTCTTATCTAGCTTACTCTTGTTTTCCTTTGGAACATGAACATAGGCCTCAAAACCAAATACCTTGATATGCGTGAGAGAGGGTTTCTTACCAGTCCATACCTCATGTGAAGTATTGTCATCCAATGCTGATGATGATGATTGATTGGATAGGTAACATGAAATACCTACTACCTTTTCCTAGAATTATTTCCCTTACCCGACACCATTGAGAATGCACCTTGCTTTTTCCATCAACGTCCTGTTCATCCTTTTAAAATCTCTATTTCACTGAGGTATATAAGGAGTAGTATTATTCCTTTCTATACTACATTTCTTACATAATTCTTCAAGTTCATTCCCGTAGAACTCTCCACCATTATCCATCCTCACCACCTTAGTTCTTTTCTCTGTTTGATTCTCAACAAGAGCCTTAAATTCTTTAAACATGTCAAAGAATTCATATTTATGCATGAGGAAATATATCCAAGTATTCATCGAGAAGTCATATATAAATGAGACATAGTACACATATTTTCCCAATGATGGAACTAAAACAGTTCCAAACACATCACTGTGCACTAGCTGTAAAATTCCTTCTTCCTTGATTTCACCAGAGGGGGATCTTACCCGATTCTTCTTCCCATATATATAATGTTCAGAGAAATCAAAATCTAGAGAGTATTTAGAAATAACTTCAAACACACCTTTACCGTGTAGTAGTCGAAGAACATTCTCTCTGATATGCCCCAATATTTGATGCCACAACATAACCTTTTCTTCAGATACTGTATGAGTTTTTTTTTCTTCAGATTCAATATCAGGAACAATGGAACTATTACACCCATAACTAATGCTTCCTTGCAACTTATATAGAGTTCCAATATGAACTCCCATTAGCAACACCATTTCTCCTCAAACCATCCTATAGGTTTCTTTTTCAAATACTATTTTTACCCCTGCCTCGTCCATTTTTCATAAAAAAAAATTATTTCTGTCTAATCTTGAGATGTGCAGAACAACATACAATGTTATAATCCTTCCATCTATGAGCTTCAAATTTACTTTTCCTCATCCTATGATTTTGGTTGTTGAGTCATCACCATGGAAAAAATTACCTCCATCACACCTTTCATATTCACAGAACTACTCCCTGTGGGGATTCATATGAAGGGATGCACCTGATTCAACTAACCATGCCTCATGATCTGCATGTGTGCTTGAAGAATCTAAGTACACATCCCCTCCTTTTTCCTTGGAGGTCTTTTCTTTTGTAGAGGGAGCACCTTTATATCCCTTCACTCTCTCAATGCTTTTGGATCTACATTGCTTCTTGAAGTGCCCTTCTTTTCCACATCTCCAACATACCTTTACAAAATTTTTGGGAGATTTATATCTACCCTTATATTTATATCTCCCACTTGAGGACTTAGATATATTTATTTCCTGGGAGTGTCCTCTTCCAAATATTTCATCTGTGCTCTGTCCTTCCATGTTCTTCCATCTCATATCCTCCAACAACAGGGATGAGACTATATCATCGAAACTCAATATAGTTGTATTACTACCTATGGCCACATCCATACTATCCCACAAGTCTGGTAAATAACACAGTAAAATGATACACTTATGTTCATCTGAAATTTTAATCTCAATAGATACTTACTGACTTACCACAATATTGAAGGCATTCAAATGCTTTGTCTCCAACTCTCCATTTCTCATCCTCAGGTTATACAACTTATTCCACATGAACAATTTATTTACCAAGGAATTAGACTGATACAAATTCCCCAACTTATCCCATAAATCCTTGGCTATAGCTTCCCCTGACACATTCAATAATCCTGAATTTGAGAGACACAATTGGATTGTGCTCTTTGCCTTCTGATCCAAAATTTTCCATTCATCTGCTGAAATTACTGTAGGTGCAGTACCTGGATCCATGACGATCCATTGATATTTGTCTACCAACATATATTCCATCTTGAGCTTCCACAACTCAAAAATTTTACCATTAAATTTATTGATCTCTATTTTCAAATTGCTTGCCATTTCTTTTCACTTGAAGAATCAATACTATAGATTTCCCATTGTAACAAGGCTTATCACAGTCCCGAGCCAAACCCATGACCACAAAGGTGTCCCCCTAAAGCCAATAATTGATCTGATACCAAATGTAGATTTTAACCTTGTACAATTATTTACTACAAACATATTTTCATAAAATAACAAAAAATACACAATGGAAAATACACACGTTACACAAAGATTTTTCCCTTGGAAACCCAAACGGGGAAAACCAACATCTTCTATATTCATCTCAACATACATTTTTTAAAATACAATATACATATAGGATTCCGTAGCATCAAAAAACCTAATCCAATAACCCATATTAGTCAACAACCCTAATTCCTTAACCGAAAATAGAAAACCATCGGAAAAAAACATGTGCTGAAAAACCGCCCAAAAATGGACGCAAAAAAATGCCAAAAAATAGTTTTGACCATGCAAAGAGTATAACACATACCCAACAGAGTGTTGTATTCTTCCTCCTCAAAAGGCGAGAGAAATGACATAGCTCCTAAAGGCTCGGTAAGACCTTATAAATTACTTATAATATTTCCTTGAATGGCTAAGTCCAAATTTGGATTGTTAACATGTAGAAATACTATGTTTTGATCCTGAAGGAATCACAATCATTGTATCGATGAAAAGAATATGTCCTTAACCCTTTGTTGGAGTAGGATATGATGCCTATATAATATATACTTTAAGTCAACAAGGATCATTGATTTGTCAAAGTATGACTATGGCGGATTATGGATCAATAGATCCAGTTGATAGTCCATTGGTGTAAGGTTCGTAAGAGGTCTGAAAAGGAGAATAGAAAGGGGAGTCTCAGGATCATATATCTCACAAATAGTTTCATGGAATCAAAACCATCAGATATGGTGAGAAATTCCCCTAGGAAGAGATCTCTTCTACCTTATCTATAGATTGGTTGGAACTTCTGAGACACGCTACATCCACCAGATCAAATGAATGAGGATCGTTCGATTTGTGAGAGCATGTGTGATCAGAGTGGCTGATTCAAAGTAGAAAGTGGGGTTAGAATGAAGATACTTCAATCAAGAGTTCTGAGAAGCAATATGGACCATATATTAGAAAATAGCCGACAAGTAACGACAACCGACAATATATCATCTTGGTGAACTCCAGACCATTGATCTCGTCTATAATCTTGTTGGAGGTCAGACTGTCATATGTGGTGTGAGAGGTTGTGTTAGAATTATGTCGAGATAAATCTGGGTCAACAATGTTCCTATCGGAGGTTTGTGGTGAAATATCAACCATTGAGGCTAAGTAAGGGGAACATGGTTCCAACCCCTGATTCCATGCCTTATCATATAAGCACAAAGAGAGATAAGATGACATCGACGTGATGTGTCATGTCAGTGTGGCAACCACCGTATAAAGGAGGATGATAAGTGTCGATACTGGGTTCATTGACAAGATGAAGACGACCCCTATCAGGCTTAAAACTTTGGAAGGAATCCTTAAATGTCGATCGTCAGATCTGGGGGAAAAAATCAAAAGATGATCCAAACCATAGATTGGTAGGAGGGGATGATCCAACTCCATTCATTGAATCAACACAATGAGCAGGTCTGGACCATTGGATCCATTGCTATGAGTACCTTTAGAGTTCGATGGTCGAAGTGACCCTGGAAGCTCAAGGTTAAGGTGCTCCAATGGAGGAAACTCCAAGAGGTGATCTGGACCATCGATTAAAGAGTTGATGTGGAACCGTCTCAGCCATTGATTCGACATGGTTCTTACTAATTTCCTTGGTGAGTATTGGAAAGTGGAGTGATGTCAAGGTGATGAAGGTGCCAACATGGTGGCTAGCATGTCATGGGAGGAAAAGTGTCAACACTTGGATGGACGAGCCGAGTGCTCTTTTATTACATGTATACCACGTTAAGTCCACGTGAAGGTACATGTGTCAAGTGGTGACTGTGCCAAGTGTCAAGGTGGTTTGGAATTTTGAGGGAAAAAATGTTATGCGGTCTGAGTGCCATGTGTCAAGCCAAGGGGCAGAGTTGGGTAGCACCAGTCCTTGGTGCCAACTCAGATGTTACATGGGGTCCCACTTAAGTGAAGCTAATAGGGAGAGTGACATCATTTTGAGGAGGAGCACCAACGTGTCCCAAAATTTGACACATGTCAATATATAATTGGTATGAGGGACTGAGGGTGAGTCCATGGCATTTTGTACCTTGGGACAGGTGCCTAAAATAGTAGCCGTATGTTCTACAGGTTGAGAGATCTCGACCATTCATCGAAGGGGTGTTGGAGTGAGTTGGGATCCAGAAATAGATGAATGCCAATGGGAGGTACTCCGAGGAATGATCTAGACCATATATCAGAGTGTGAGTGAGCTAAAATGAAAACTGTAGATCTGTCGTGGGCATCATTTATTCTCATATTGTTGCTAAATGAGGAAGAGAATAACCACTGTGTAAATTGAGGAAGCGATGGAATCAGAGCGTGAGCAAGCTACAACGACAACCATATATCTTTCATGGGCCCCATTTATTCTCATACCATTGCTAAATGAGGTAGAGAATAACCACTATGTAAATTTAGGAAACCATGAAATCAGAGCCATCAATTGTCTGCCTCAGAGAGTTGTTGGATCCAAAGGTGAGATCTATTAGAGATAATTCACTGGAGTGGGAGATGTAACCTTAGCAACCAAATTTCTTACAAATTTTTCTGAATCCTAATCATTGATGATTGGCCATTGACCATCTCTTGTTTTACGTGGCATAACACATAGATGATGGTGTGGCATGACACGTGGATTTTGACATGGTAACCTATATGATGCGACATAACTATTGGATGATGATGTGGCATGACACATCATCCTCCCTCTTTCCCTTTCATCATCGATCGACAAATTCTCTTAGATGAACCAAATACCTTGCCAATTATACCGACCCTGGATCATCGATGATCGATGATTTCCTTTGGACGCATGAAACACTTCACTAACATTGCCGACCCAACCATCGTCCGTCAAAGATTTTTGTTGGAAAAACAAAACTCTTCGTCGATTTTTCCGATCCAACCATCGAAGGATTATTTTTGTTGACTTAAAACAATTTTTAGGTTTTGCCGATCTGACCATAGACCATTGGCGATTTCTCTTGGCGAAATCCAACACTTAGAAAATTTTCACCAAAATCAAGATGAATCTGGGCCATCGATCTCTAAGTCAAAATGATATTGACCGTTGATCCATCAAACTTCTAACAACTCTGTTGATGAGTCCCGACCATCGATTTTCTTCATTTTCCTAGTTGTCGAAAATGAATCTTGACCGTCGATTTATGAGACTTTTCCAAACTCCTAAAAACTTATAAGTTTTTAATTCAATTTACGATGAATCTGGGCCATTGATCTAAAAATTAAACATGATCTCAGACGTTGATTCATCAAACTCTCCCAGCTCCTTTGACTGCCATTAGAACATGATTTTTGGACCTTCCAAGTCGAATTTAGCTCTACAATCTTGCTGATTTACGCCATTAAACCATTCTTCGATGGATATGAGGAAAATACAACCCGAGTTTTCTTAGAAATTGGGGATTTCACTCAAATTTATAAATTTCCCCAAATTTGTCATGGATAAAAATCTGTAACAACTGATTTTACCAAATTCGTGATGGTCCTTGGCCCATACGGGTCCAATGTTGAACCAAAATCTTTGATACCAATATGTAACAAACCCATCCTCAAGATGGGTCACACCACTACTAAAACAATCAAATAAAAATGTATGATACCAATTTTAGACGGGGAAATAACACATAGCATGAAATTCTTACTCATGCGATTTTCCATGAAAATTAAAAACATAAATGTAATTACTTGACTGTGCATAAAAAAAATAAATTAATACACCAACATTCCACCACATGAATAGAGATTTGAGTGTATCATTCTACTTCACTACAAGCAACAATAAACAAGATAGCCCAAAGTAAAATGCACAACAACTACATAAACAAACACAATAATAAAAGAACTTATCTTATGAAATATGAAACCCACTGCAGAGGACAGACGTTCCTCCCAACCATAAACTTTTTGTTGTAGTTATCGACAACATATCACTCCCAAGCTAGGGATATGAATCCACAAGCGATGATGGTCCCGAAGGTTGGCTAAAGTCCCCCTCTCAGTAGACAATTTCCCATAACTAATTCTAGTCCACCAACTCTCTTCCCCACAACCTACACAACCTAGGGATGGGATCCTCCTTCACTTCTCACAATTCCTCAAGCCTTCCGAATCACCTACAGGGCTCTAGCATAGGTTGGAAAATAAATATATTTGTTGGGACTCTAGGAATATACAACTACAACAAGAATTCTCACAACAACAAAAAACTTGCTTTTCTTCACAATTATTTAACAAAATATTACTCCTAGGCCCACAACCTTTCTTCCCATGAAATTGTAGTTCCAAATTAGCTACCATCCATGCCCAGTATGGATTCCTTAAGGATTTATCACTCCAAACTCTCTTGCTATCCAAAATTCTCCATCTAAAAACTGCTCTCCATGCAAAAACATGTCCCTCTAATTCTACCCCCTCTACCCATACACATTTTTCCTCTCTTTCTCTTTCTTTATTGACTTACACTCTTCGCTAAGATTATTTTACTCACCCCCCCATGCTCTTAATAACTATGGGATGTGACTTTTCACATCCACCCTCTTACATGAATTCAATGATTGGATTTAGGAAAACTCAATGAAAAAATGGAGGGTTAATAGTATGGATAATTGAGAAATAAATAGTTTGTGTTTAATAGACATGGGTAAACTATCTCCCTTGAACCTCTTCCCTCTCTTGTGGAAACTAAGCCCCCAAATATCTGGTTGTGTCCATCTGTAGCTAGTGATAATTTTAATTTATTATATTCAATATATATCATTTACATATTACATCACTTGTCCCACACCCATACATCACATTTACAATACACATCACTATTTTTGGGTTTGAAAATGGGTATGTTACATTCCCCTGCCCCTAAAAAATGCACTATCCTCAGTGCACATCACCATACAATTTACACATTGACATAAATAAAATATTACATCAACATACTTGATAATTCTGTAACTTAATGACTCATACATCAATTCTAACCAACAAATCTCTTTTCCTCTCAACCCGCACATCCCAAGGGATGGGATCCAATATCGGTCAGAAAATAAATCTCAGATTTGTGGCTCTAGGAAGTAAAACTTCCAAAATGGAGTCTTGATTCACTTATGTACAAATGTACATTCTGTTGTCTTCAAATTTATAAAATTTTGCATGTATGCTTCCCACATGGCTTCCTCATGCTCCCACGTAGCACCTTCAAGATTGTAGTAGGTCCAATTAACCTTTACCAGGCTGATGACTTTGTTCACAAGTACTTTGAATTTTTTGGTCTAGGATGCACACTGGTTCCACTCGAAAGTCCCCTTCGAGCTCAACTTGGATCACATTCCAATAAATCACATGATTAGGATCATGTAGATATTTTTTTAATAAAGACACATGGAATATGTTATGAATTCTCATGGACACAGATAATTCTAGCATGCATGGAAGTTGGCTTAACCTTTTTAGAACTTCAAATGACCTATAATATCTTGCTTCCAACTTTGGGAAACTTCCCAATTTCAACAAAATTTTGTTGGCTTTAAATTTTAAAAACACATGCTCTCCCACTTTGAATTATCTATGTGTTCTTATTTTATCGGCATAGCTCTTCTTCCTATGTTGTGCAAATTTCAAATTATACTTGATCTTTACCATCTCCTCTTTCATTTCCATCAATAATTATGTCCTAATCATGGATCTGTCTGCTAGGTTATCCCAACTTACCAGTGTATTGCACTTTTTTCCATACAATGATTCAAACGAGCTCATCTTAAATGATTCTTGATACCTATTATTGTAAGAAAACTCAACTAAATGTATATAGTCCTCCCACCTAGAAGACTTGTCCATTACAAACATTCTCAACATATCTTCAATTATCTAAATAATTCTCTCTGTCTTCCCATCTCTGGGTGATATGTTGTACTTAAATTCAAATTGGTTCCAATTCCTTTAAATAACCCCTTCCAAAAATTGAAACTTGGGATCTCGGTTCGACACTATTGTGTTAGGCACACCATGAAGCCTAGCAATTTCTTTCATATAATTTTTTTCAATATTGGCTTCCTTATGGGTTACTTTTACCATTTTGTTGTATGTGTTGGTTTCTTATCTTATTTATACCTTTAACATGATTTGAACTAGGTTCAGATCTACTGGGGATCCAACAAAGCGTCTAAAACTATTGACCCTCCTGGTAAACCAGAAGGCAACACATCGCACAGAGTGCATTGTGCAATATCACCCCAGATAGTCTTAATGGGTGACTGCAATGCTCAAATGCTTGCAGTCTAGGACTGAATGGGGATCTGTGAATTGCATGTTGTGAATTCTATCTAATTATTAGAGCAATATACTGTCATTCTTATTCATGCATGTAGCGTAATTAGATCCATTAATTCATTCATACATCATTCTAACACCTACTTATTGATAGTAAAAGGGACACAAACATTCAATCACATAACACGAGTGTTACCATGGTTCAGTCCCTCCTAGGCTACGTCCACAAAGATCTGGCTCTCAATCTCTTTTATTATGGGGGTTCCAAAACTACAATGCCACACACTTTACAACTCATCCTCAGTCAGGTCGAGATCTATTATGAGGCAGACCAGATCACACCAAGATCTTCAACCTGTGATCTAACCCTCAAGATATTCCCTTCTGACCCTCTACATATCAACAAATTACAAGGCTAGATCAGATTACAATCGTGTTACATACCAGTTACTCCTTCTCATGCGAGTAACACTCAATAAGTAGAAACCCCACCTAGACCTCCTAGGTATATATTTATATGTGTTTTTGGCTCATTAGCCATTACATTCTCTTACCAAAACCCTAACATAGTTATGTCTTCTTG
>ML788175.1:80153-90947 GCA_009831015.1 Picea engelmannii | reverse complement strand
GAATGTACTTTTATTGTCCATATATAGAAATATAAAGCCCCTTTTTTAGATTAAAACTAAATAAAAATTCAATTATATTGATTGTGATTCATCACTTGAACTAGTGTCTTTGCTCGAGTTGCGTGCATCCCTCATTTCCTAATCAATTGTAGGTGATATTAAAGTTTGTTTATTTAAATGGATGTTTTCTTTCTAGACTTGTTTTTTATGTTCCAACTGTTCATGTTCCATCTACAAACATAGAAATAAAGTGTAATAAGTAAATATACATTTATAATATAGTAGAATATACATGATTACATTTAAAAAAAAAATTACCATATAAATGAGTGATTCACAAACCATACACATGCTTTTGAAGCTTTGCCTCATGCCATGTGCCAAAATATCTTATGTTGGCTCCCCTCCATACTTTGTTTCTTGCATGTTTAATATAGCATGAAAAATAATAGTTGATATAATTAATATAAAGGTTTCTTATTGTTCCATTAATTATAAAACATGGGAAGTTAAACAACATAGCTACTTATAAATTGTTCAATTAAACCTTGATACTTCAACATATACTGACAACCCTCACTTAACCCAATTTTGATCAATTGTTCGGTTGGATCTTCGTTGTATGTTAGCACCTATTAGAAGACATCCATGGACAAGTGTAAATTAATTATTTAAATATGAAGATAACAAAAAATATGAAAAATTAAGTAATGTTGAATTAACTTTACAATCAACCATTTTATTCCTTGTCATCCTGTCTTATGTGTTGATTGGGTTCCATTTTTTTTTTTCTATAACAAAACAATTGCAAAATAGTATTTAATATGATAAATAAATTCGATGTACATAAAAGAATAAACGAATGATCACATACCTTTGATGCACATTATTGTTGGGCTGCATCCTTATGAAATTATGTTAATTTCTTTCACCATATCCTTGTACAGTTTTTTGGACATCCCTACAAGCATGTATTGGATTTCCCCTCACTTGTTGATTGGAATTTTCATAATATTCTTGAAAAAAATCACAATAATTTTTTCTAAATGGACATGAAAGTAAATACAAAAAACAAATTAATTTGGTAATTATTGAAACGTATTATAGAAAAACATGTTTAGTAATAATACACTTTATATGATTCTTTTTTGTTATTGTAAGTTTTTTGTATTGCAAGTCTCATGGGTCTCATCGACCATGGCTCCAGAAACACTTTCTGTAGTGTACAAATAACCTGATCCTTGGAGTCACTGGATTGATTTTTGTATTGTAAGTGGAAAGTATGTCTATGCCTCAAAGATTTGTAAAAAAAATTCTCCTCTAATTAACTTCAAGCACCACTCTGGATGAACTGATGAACAAGCCGTCATCATCATTTACATCCTTAAGAATTTTTATCCTCTTAAGATGAGATTCCATTCCCTCGGTATCGATCCCCGCATAACGTTAAAAAAATGTGAAATGGAACATCTAAAACTTGTTAGATTTAAAGTCAAGAAATTCATTTTTACAAAAAAGTCAAAGAAAAACTTAACATTGATTACCTTTCGATCCACCTATTTCCTCTCTTTGCATTATTTCCATAAATATTTTACTCTCTTTTGCACTTAGATTGCGGACAATCTTATCACGTTTCTTCAATTTTTTTCTCTGCATGACATGCATTAACCAATACCCATAATTAATTTAAACTTACAATATTTCAAAAATATTAATTTTTTAATAAAAATTAAAGAGCTTGCCTTCCTCTCTTCTTTGGATGAGCTACCATTGCGCTCACCATAATAAGATGTTTTATTTTAACTTCTATCAACCATCTTGTTTAAAAAAAATCAAGAATCATCAGAAATAAAAACTATGAAATTTTTATACAATATAGTATTTTGTTGCATGTCATTAAAGAGAACACCCTGAGGCGTGAAACATATACACACACTGGTACATACCATTAGTCATTGCATACTGCTAACTCATACACATATGATACTAAAATCAATACTATTTATTTTTTTAACCAATCAGTGCGTTTAACAGATATATGCACGCTAATGCGCTTTTATGTAAAGTGAGCTCTAGGTTGCTATCTTTGTACAGTGTGCCCTGGTGCAATTTTCCTGTACAATGTGCACCGTGTATTGTAGAAAAGTTTTTTGATAAATTTACTAAAAATGACAGGTTTGACAGGGTTTGGGATCTGATGCAATGAGTGGTACCATTGAAATGAATACCAAACACCCCATATGCAACTAAATAAACCCTATAAAAATCTAGTGCTTTAAAAAAAATCCGATAAAAATATATTGCTTAAAAAGAGGGGAACCAAAAGAAACAACAAGAAATCTAGGGCTTCCAATACCAAAGGTAATTATGAATCCCGCCCCCCTTTTTAACACGCGTTGAAAATAGTTTGAATCAATTAGGCAAATATTGAAATGATTATTAGAATGAAATCACATACCTGAATTTTCTTCTCTATAGATTTGTATGTGCCATATTAATCCCTTCTAAATTCTACCAAAAAAATAAATTTATAAATTCTACCAAAAAAATGAAATAATGAGTAGTTTTTTAATTTATAAATTAATACATTTTGAAAAATGAAATTCCCTCTCTTTTTTCTCTGTGTTTTTTCACTGTATACACTATACTGGTGCACTACAAAGCACACTGATACACTTTGTATGTAAAAAAAACTTGGTAAACTATATATTTAAAAAAATAAATTGTCGTCAAATCGTTCCACCACACAGATTAATGCTCCTTGGTGCGTATATACATAAAAACACATTGATACCATTTTTATAGAAAAAATAAAAATGCAAATCTCCATAATTAAATTTACAAATAGTTTTCTTTGCGGAGGTTATAACGAAGGTCATGGTTTGGTGCATTTCATAGTGTAGTGCACTGATGCATTCTATATATACAGACACATCCGTGCGTAAGAAAATAATTAAAAACATCGATAACTTTTAATATCAAATCAATTCTTTTATTGATTATGGTTTTCGCTCAAATGTAGGGAAAAGGAGATTATAATATCAAATGGCCAATACTTCACATTCCATCTCATTCCATTTCATTGCAAGTTTTTCAAACTCTCCCACACCGTTTAAAGTAAGTTTATATTTTATTTATAATTCATTTATCTAATTGAATTTATATCATTTTTGCATCTGCATTTGAATAATTGTTCGTTTAATTTTGTAGGATCACAAATCAAGATCGATTTCGAATGCATAATATATTCCACCAATGCAAAAATGTCACAAGCTCTTATCAACAAAAAGATGCCTTAGGAAAATGTTTGATGAAAATGGACAACTGCTTTACCTTGCCAATTGTAACGTGCCATCTTCCAGTAACCTGCAGCCCGGGTCAACGATATTACATCGTGAAAATGATCTATTTTATGAAAATCCAGTGGTATGTGGTTGTTCAAAATGTAAAGGGTTCAATAAGAACCCTTGACATGTCACATTGTCCCATTATATTAATGATCGACTATCCAAAATTGATGGTCTAATACCTCCCATTGTGGTCAAGAATCCAATAGGCGATATATAAAATACATGTGGGAACACTTCCATATGGTCCCTTTTTGAAAAAGTTGGAATTCATATCAACTACATTTCATCCTAAATTTGCCAACCCGTCTCCTTCTACTGATTCAATGAAGAGTTATTATAGTGATCCAAAGTATGATATCAATACTACCCAAAACATCACTACTAGGAGATCCAAATAGTTGTATGAGCTTAGATAAAAATGTCCAAGTACACACCAAAGTTTATTCAATTGTTGAACGGTAGTGATGATTTCCCTCTGCCTATTCATCTGCAAATTAAATACCAAACTTGTTACAATCGAGCTTTGTATGGTGCTTGGTCGTCTTCCATGCTTGTGCCTGATGTTGGAACCAAATTATCTTTTTGTGGTATTAATTATATGATTTCCAAGTCTAAAATAGATGTTACAATTATTGGGTTGTTTATCCTTTCACATGTATCCATTCCTCTCAAAACATTAGTGGCACTTATGTCATTTTGTGGTCCTTTTTATAGTTGATCTGATTACTTGAATATTGTCAAATAAAAACATAGAATTTCCATATATAGTATGTGCATGAATGATTATTCTTCTGGAAACTTTAATAGGAAAAAACAGTTATATATCGATGGTCATCCACAAACACATGGAAACATTGCACGGTTCATAAATAGTTGCAGGTCCTCATTTTTTAGTGCAAATTGTTCCTTTGAGGAACACTCCAATGAGAAAGAGTTATTTATTAAAAGGAAGACATCCATATTTGTTGTTGTGCATGCAATACGTATTTTGTCTCTTGGTGACAAGTTGTTAATAAACTGTAACTTTCGTATACCGCCAATCGCTCATCAAAAATTCCTTTCATTGGGTTTACCTTTAGACATCCCCTTTGGGTGTAAGAAAAAGAAGATTGAGTAAATTGTAATTTTGGATTTTCAATGGAACTAATTTAAATGTATTACTTAATTCAACATTTTTTTATAAAGTGGTTGGTTTTAGGTTACAATCATTATATCAAACATGGGGACTAAGCTCCCTATAACATCTACACATGGAGTTTTCTTAATATTTTTAAATATTAATATAAAATTAATTTAATTTAACATTATTTTAACCTTAAAAAATTAATTAATTTATTCACTAATGAAATCAAATACTTACATTTCCTTATGAGGAAATTCATAATTAAGTTAGTGGTGGAGCAAAAAATCATAGTCATTTAAAGAAAAATGTGTATATTAAAATTCGTTATTATTAATGATTTCATTTTCATATTTAAAAATTATGATTATAATATATATATTTTTAAAATATAACAATTATAAATTAATTATGAACAATTATTATAACATTATCAATAAAATCAATTAGAAAATAACATTTCATAAGAGTAAATTTTCTTTGTAAACACGTTTAATCAACATATTGTATCTTGTTGGAAATTAAAAAATTCACCTTGGAGAAGAATTAAACATTATATGGCATTAATAGTTATAAGTTTTTGCAATTACAATCCAAAGTAAATGATTTCATAAAACAAAAGTTAAACATTATATGACAACTCTAAATTCTAATGAGTGATACATCTTAAATTTAATTTAAAAATAGAGAAATCATTAGCGCACTTATAATACTTTGTATAAATAAACAAACAACAACATCAACCTGATTTGAAAAAACATAATATAAATGTATGTTATGATGTTTATAGTGAACCAATGCGATTGAAAGAGCACCAATGCGGTTGTTACGTAAAAATGCATCGAGAATAATTGACAAAGTATGTATGCAAACTTCCACAATTAAAGCTTTGTGGAGGAAATCAGTCTTTTGTGCCTCTCATAATTTAGTTCATGGACTCAATCCTCTGTCACTTCCTTAGTTCTCTACCTTGCATCTCCTCCTCTGTGGACTGCTTGACTTTCTCCAAGATATTGTCCTAGTCAATCTTGTAGCCATAATATGAACTGATATCAATTCACTTGTAAATCACATACTTACACCTCCTCTTCTTCGTCTCGAGAGGGATTATTGAATAACTCTTTAAGGATGGGGAGGAATTTCATAGCTCCTAAGTATCTATAATCAGGTCCCTTTCCAGTGGCACCAGGTACATCAACTTCATTCCCTTCCAAGTATGTCATCTTGGCCCCTACTTTGTCATAATTAGGACTTCCAATCTCTATGATGAGAGCTTCACATTTCCCTTTCCCTTGTTCAAAAAGAAAGGACCCTGTTGGATGTCTTAATTATAACATCGTTTCAACCTCAAGAATGACCTAAGGTAAATATTGTATATTTAATAGAAGTTAAGAAGCACATTTGGAAAAAGAACCGATGATCCATAAGCTTTGTCAGCATGCCTTATCGCTAAATATTAAGCATTGCCTTGGCCTCAGCCTGCTCCTCCATGAGATCCTCACCCATGTACTTACTAAGAAGATCATGTTTCTTCTTCTCCACAACTATGCACTTGATCACTTTCTCATATAGAAGGGGCACATGGGAAACAAACTCTCTCTCTCTCTCTCTCTCTCTCTCTCTCTACTGCTATTTTCCCTTGTCCTGCTCTCCCATTTCTTCTTCCATGTCCCCGTCTTCATCGAATAGGATTGGATTAATAGAAATGACCTCCCCTCTCTTGATAATCAACCTAGCCTCCCTCTATATAGACTCGAGTGTTTACCACTCCCTCAGTTCTCTGGCCTGCATCTCCTCATTCATGGGCTACTCGAATTTCTCCAAGATAGTGTTATCGTCATCCTTGTCGCCATAATAACTGTCATCAATTCACTTGTAAATAAAATACATAGACCTCCTCTTATTTTCCTCGAGGGACTTATCTAATATCTCTTTGACGCCGGGGAGGAATTTCCCAACCGCACTTGTAAAATTGATTGTTGGAAGATGGCATATTACAATCTTGAAGATACCAATTGTACAAGTGAGGCTGCAAAATTCCTCCCTGGTATCAAAGAGATATTCGATAAGATGACCAAGGTGAAGAAGAGGAGGTTGATGTATGTGATTTACAAGTGAATTGATGATAATTCATATTATGGCTATAGGAATAACAAGGACTGTATCCTAGAGAAATTCAAGCATCCCGTGGAGGAGGAGATGCGGGCCAGAGCACTAAGGGAGTGGAAAAGGTTAGAGTCTATATAGAGGGAGGCTTGATTGACAATCAAGATTGAGGAGGTTTTTTCCATTAGGCTGGTCCTATTTGAGGAAGAAGAGGTGTGGCAGAAGAAATGGGAGAGCAGGACAAGGGAAACCAACAACAGAGAGAGCAAGAGTTTGTTTCCCATGTGCCCCTTCTGGATGAGAAAGCGATTGAGTAGATGGTTGTGGAGAAGAATAAGTATGAGATTCTTAATAACTACATGGGCTAAAATATCATGGAGGAGTAGGCTGATGCCAATGAAATGCTTAATATTTAGTGATAAGGCATGCTGACAAAGCTTATAAATTTGGTCATTTTTCCAAATGTGCTTCTTAACTTATATTAAATATAAAATATGGATATTAGGTCATTCTTGAGGTTGACACATTGTTATAATTAATACATTCACTAGGGTCCTTTCTTGATGAATAGGTCAAAGGGGAACCATGAAGCTCTGATTGTAGAGCTTGGCGGTCCTAATTATGCCAAAGTAGGGGCCAAGATTATGGACTTGGAAGGAAACAAAGTTGATGTGCCCAATTCCACCACAAGAGCCCCTATTATAGATACTTGGGGGATATGAAATTATTCCCCATCCTCAAATATTTATTCGATAATCCCCCTCGAAGAGAAGAAGAGGAGGTGTAGGTATGCGATTTACAAGCACATTGACGCTAGTTCATATTATTGTTACAAGAATTATGAGGATGGTAACTTGGGGAAAGTCGAGCGGCCCACAGAGGAGGATATGTGAGGAAGAGCACTTAGGAAGTGGGTGAGGATTGAGCCCATGTGCTAAATTATGAGAGGCACCGAAGAGTGACCTTTGATTTTTCCTCCGTGAAGAAAAATCTCCAAAAAAATTAATTGTGGAGGTTTGCATATGTAGTTTGTGAATTATTATTTTTTTCTTTAAGATAATCCTATTGTTGTTGGTCTACTGTGCTCAAAGTGTTTCTCGTATCTGATTCACATAAGATTATTTTTAGGCACATGTATTAGATAAAACAAATTTAAATGATAAAACACAAGTATATATAACTAATTTATATTTATCTTAAATTGAAATTAGTTTATGTTTGCAAACAAAAAGTGAAAAAGTAATCAATGTTATTAGTAACATAATACACACCTCTCTCGATGCTCTTTATTAGACATAAGGAACCGAACAAAGGTGTGTAAAAATTAATGCAACGATGCATCATTGTTAGTAAAGAACTGATATCTATAGCTTTGTGTTGTGTTATATAGCGCATCGGTTAATACTTTTCATACAAAATGACCCACAATGCCATTTCACATGTGAATTGTGTATCTCAGTGCAGTTGGTTCTACGAAACACATCGCTTTAATAGAATTTTTAAATGATAAACCAAGTAATGCACTTTGTTAAATGAAAATCATTAGTACTCTATGTTCCTTGGAGAGTTGAACACTTTTTGACTATGCATTGTCTTTTATGACACACTGGTAATAGACGTGATTTAAAAGACGCACCATAATGATAATATTTTAAATATTTCTCCTGGTGCAACTCAGTTAACCACATCGATGCATTTCGGTGAAGTTAACACACTGATGCTCCATTTTAGCTTTGTATGCATTGTTACCGGTGCATTTTTATTATAACACATTGGTAACGAGGCATCCCATAAAATGAACCGATATGGTAAATTATTACATATTTTTCTCACTCTCTTGCAGTACACAACACCAATGCATTGCATTTATTTGATGCACTCTCGAACAACCATTTTGTATCAAAAACTAGGCGGTGTGTTCTATTAATAGAATGCACTAGTGCATTTATCTCAATTGGTGCATTATCTAGGATCTTAGTGGTTCTTACCATAAGGCACATTGCACTGATAATTTGTGAAAATTTGTTCTAGTGCCATGCTCTTTACAACCTAGGGGCACCGATAGGTTAAATTGTTTTATTGCAAATTAAGCAGTGTGATGTGTTAATATAAACACATTGGTGATACCATGTTATTGGAGCATTGACGTTTTGTTTAACAGTGTGTTTTATTGTCGAGAGAACAAGTAAAAAACCATCCATTGAGATTCCCTTCTATGCCATGTCACTCAATATATTTTTGGTTGGATTCTTTTAACAACATCAATGCTTTTGGTTAACATAAACACACCGCCACCACAATTTTTATGGAATATAAACTCAATGGTTCACTTTCGCTAACCAAACACATAAGTTCGATATAGTTTCTAGAGCACCTGCATGATGTTTAGCGATGAGTTGTCTAGTATAATGCACTAGTGTTGTTGTTGGAACTATGGGCACTGCTCTGATATATTTATTTATTGCAAATTAAGAAGTGTGATGTGTTACTATGAATTCCATGATGCTACCGTGTTATTGAAGAACCACCATTTTGTTTAGGGGTTCTTTGTGAAGCCTAGAGCACCGAATTTGGGGCATCAAAGGAAATACCCCACTATGCCAAATCGATCAATATTTGTTCAGTTACAGTTCTGTTAATAACACCAATGCATTCATTTAAAATGGTTTCACAACTGAGTTAAATTTTATGAGTTATAAAATGGGTGGTGCACTTGGTTAAATGGAACACACGGGTGCTTCTGTGCTAAAAAAGAAGGGGCATGTTGTTTACTGGGTGTTGTCTTTAATAATGCACCGGGTGTAGAGCATTTAAAACAACGCACCAATTAAGTACGGTAAAATTATATGAACTGGTTGCGATGCTTACTGTGAATTTAGCACAGGACACATCACACTGGGTTAAGCTGAATTGAAAATATGCACAAGGAGTCGGAAAAAAATTGAAAAAAGTCCCAAATTTCAAGCTAAATTCAAATTATAATCGGATAAAAATTCAAATGGAAAGGTAATAAACAAATTAACTAGACACTTATGTCCCAAGGAGTCATGGTTCCATCGTTGAGAGGAAATTAAAATTCATGGTAATTTCCAAAATTTGGAAATGTCTGGAATATACTAGTGGAGTTATCCAACTCACTGAGGAGCATAAAAAATAGGGAATCCTTGAAAAAGGAGTTAGCATTGGTCCTTTCTTGAGAGATCAGAAGCATGTGATGAGGTGTCACAATGAAAATTAGTCTAACATTTTTTATATTTACTCTACCATGCTGCGCTAGAGGACAATTATACGCATCGGTTTGTAAGATTCAATGGCATCGATGTGCTTTGATCAGTGATTGTTATTTTTGTTATAATTTATGATGGTGCATTTGAACATCTAAGCACTAGTGTGCACTTGTGTGTATGTACCGTAAAGGCACATAGAAAAAAAATCCACAAAAACTTTTGGACACCCACCTCTTCTATGAACAGTGATAATGAATTTTAACATTTAAGCACCAGTGTTATATGGTTTAGGTGCACATTAGTGCCTATGTACCTCAAAGTTCCATCAATAAAAAAAATCCTCTGGCCACCTGCCTTTGATAACAACCTTTGCTATGAACGATGATGGTTCCTTTGAACATTTATGCACTGGTGCGATATGTTTTAGGTGTGTATCGGTGCATATGTACCTTGAAGGTGCACTGATAAAACAAATCTACAAAAACCTCCGGCTACCCACCTCCACTAAAAACCTCTACTATAAACAATGAAGGGATAATTTTTTTGGGGAGGTTCTGTAAAGTCATCCACTAGAAGGTGTTCTCCTTGTAGTGATAATGAATATCTAATAAAGTAACTAGAGAGAGAAGAAATAAAAGCATAATTGTGTATTGAAGGAGCGACTAATTGCATTTCACTTTGAAAAATTCCTCAGGAGTTATTATGTCACAAACAAAACATTTCTTCCATTGACATATCTAAATAATATAAAGATATAACCCAGGAAATACCTAAAATAAGAATCTCATATATAATTCTATCTTTCTTTAGAAGATGTCTATGAAAAAAGATTCTATAGGGAGAGGGGAAGAAATACTTTATTGGACCTTACTCGCTGAGGCCCACCACGTTTTGATGAACAAAAACCAACATCTAATCTTTATAACAATCAATTTAGGTTGCTAATCAAATTCCTTCATTTGTACTCCATGAACATACCTTCCAAAAGAAT
>ML788175.1:53997-68289 GCA_009831015.1 Picea engelmannii | reverse complement strand
TTTTTTCATGTTATTTTTCCAAAATTAGATTTGTCAATCTCCATTTTTTCTAAAATGGTTCACCTAAATTCTATAGGATAAAAGTATTTTACTATAAAAATCACCGAAATTTTCTAGAAACTATATAAAATCCTTAAATATTTTTACGAAAATATCACCCAACATTTTATGGTTGGCATTTTAAGAATTAGTAAGATTAGCCAAATTTTCTACACTTTAAGATACATATGGATCCTTAAATGTTTTTGTATTCATGCCTATCAGTTCCTTTCCCTTCATGTTTCCTTCTTGACTTGCGCTACTTGGGATAATGACATTTTGCTTCATTTTTCTTTTTTTGTACCCAATCCTCTCTTTGTTGTTCTTTCTCTTGTGATGGCAGTTTGGGATCATCCTCTTGATCCATGTTGAATTCAAGGGCCTATTAATACAATTGTGGTCAGTGACTTTGAACACATGGTTGAAGGTTAGGCCAAAGTTTAGAAATAATCAATTCCATTTGAATAGGTTTAGGGAGAATGTATCTAAACTTTATAAACGACTCCTTCAATTAGGAGTTGTATATTTCCATTCTCTCTCATCGTAGTTGACAAGATCCCTGTAGTTTATTAAATGCCCCAGTCTTTGTATCTAGGTATCGATATGCATCGTTGAACTATATTATGACATCCTCTTAGTTTCAAATTAAACATATATTTTCATGTTTCTAGATCACAAGACAATATGATTACACACACACACACAGAGTTAAAACAACACAAAAAATAGAGAATGAAAACCTAAAATGTTTTGTTCAAATGATACTTATAGTGAAAGAGATGCTTGAAAAGAGTATCATATGGCATATATTCTTCGAGCAATAGTGTGTCATCTCCTTCAGAACAACAATTGATCAAGTTCACTAATCTTTTGTGTTTAACCCTTCACACACCAATCACTTCAGCCTAGAAAATTAACACATTGGTTTAGTTCACATATTTTATTATAGGTGGCTACGAAACTAGTAAAATATCTAATAACATTCATAAAACACAGGTAACCATACTCTTCAAATTCATCCAATTGTTGGCTAAAACCACTATCATTTATTTTCAATATTTTCACAATCTCTTCAGTGGCCTATTGTCCTTTCTACAACTAAATTAAAATATGATGATGATGATGACGATGACGACGAAGACGATAATAATAATAATAATAATGTTGATGATGATGATGTCATATCTTTATAGTGCTCAACCTCATCATGAAAAAACCTCGTGAGTTGGCTTATGATGTCTAGATCTTGTTAAGCATATATGTTTCTTTAGTTGTTGCACCAAGCTGTGAATTTATAGTTCCAAGGAAAAATAAAAATCAGGTTTAGTAGTACATAAATTATTTAACAACTTTGTGTTATTGTGTAATAATATTTAAGCAATTCAAGGTTTTTTCAATTGAAGATTATGTTTGATATGTTTATCATTTTTATAAACCTTTTCTTGCTTAAGTTCCAGGTGGCTCTATAAGTCTCCAGATTGTCCTCGTATGTTTAGGAAATGTTGTGTTGTTGAATAGATGAATGGATTTTCAAGTTTGAGAAATAAGATATACCCCTAAATTATAAAATTATGTTGATCTTATAAGAAGTTTCCTAAAATACACATCATTTCCAGTCTAAAAAACATCCTAGATGATATGGTTATAGACTAGTCTAACTAACTCGATGTAGTTTGAAGGTCTCTCCTTGGTATTGAAGTAAGCCCCATTGATGCTTTCAAATCTCTTGCACTATGCACATGGGAAAAAACACATCAACAATGAGTACCATTAAAACAACAACTACTTCCCATTAAACATGTGGACCATGGTTCAATTACCACATCAACAACAACTACTTCTCACTAAACAAGTGGTCCATGGTGTAACTATCACATAAACACCAACTACCTATAATTAAACCTTAGGTAGATGTATTTTTTTTTAAACATTCTTTTAGTTTAGTTCATTAACAAGTAAAGGCATTATCAATTTTGTGAAAGCTTCTTGACTAATTAGAAATTACCCAAAATTTTATAATAAAAATTAATACCTTAATTTTTATGAACCAAATTTATCTATAAATGCATGTACAAATTGTTTAGGTTAAATTGATTACTAATAATCCTCATTTGGTAGGGATCAATAACTATTTTCTAACTTAAACAAGGATGTGTGGTAGCGTAGTCCCTGTCGGATTGAATTGGGATAGGAAAAAGTTTCAGAGGTAGATGGAAACTGCAACGAAGATGTGGCAAGCAACATGAAGCATAGGTGGTATCCATGCAGTAAACGACACATGGCCTCTAGAGCCCCATTTATTTTTTGAAATCATAAAAAATAATACAATTTGTGCATAGTGGAAGATAAAAATTTATGACGGCGCAACTATGAAAGGAGATAAAAAAACTAGTTTAGTTTGAAATATACTAAATAAGTTACAAGTTCCTGGAAATTTAAATGCATTTTTCATATAGATTGGTGAAAGATAAAAATGTATGAGGACATAAATATAAAATGAGATAAAAAAAAAGTTTTATTTGAAATATATCAAAAATAAAAGTCTGTTACATACTCCTAGAAATTTCAGTGTGTTTGTTATATAGACTAGGATTGGGTCTCCCGCAGACCATAAGAGAAATATTTACAAGAAACATGACTGTAGAAAGAAGAAGTGGGTGACGGTAGAGTACAATACCTGAAAAAAAATAAAATGAAAGGTATCAGTCTTTGGCTAGACATTTCTATTTAAAACAGTGGAATAATTGGGTTGATAAACAAAACAGGATGCGATCAGTAGACTTACAGTGATGGTACATATGACCCCTTTTTTTATTTTCTTGCGGATGCCTTTTCATTGATATCGTCGATGGCTGCTGGAATCATGGCAACTACTTATTGCCTTTCGTCGGTGGCCTGCTTCAATTCCCTTTCAAGCCATTATTCAATGTAGCTTCTCATTGGGGCGATGTTGATCTCATTCTGGATTTTTATGTTGAAAAGTTCATTTTCTAATTCCCCCGAAGTCGATAGAAAGATTACACAGAGCCTAATCAATTTCCTCATTCTGTACTGAATAGTCGACTAGCCAGACATCGACGCAATCTTGACCATATTTAAGGATGTTGTAAAAATTTTCCAAAGACAACGCCTTAAACATATCAACCTGTTTATCGAAGTCTTGCCTAGTTAAGGGCAAGGAGTTGACGACTAAGTTGGAGTCTTGGAAGTCGTTGGTCCTTCCGGCTAAGTTTATTTTGGAAAACCTTGTGAATAATTTTTCTTTCTTTGATATGGCTTGTTCACATGACTGAACAATGAGATGCATGTTCTTCACTTTTTCTTTCCAGCATGCATTTAATTGACTGATCCGATTTTTGGATGGAAGATCTTGTTGTATTCTTCTTGTTTCTGTCATGTTGTTGAAAATGGTGCCAAAAGGAAGGACCGTGTTTAAATAGAAATGTTCTTCATCTCTTAACTCTGCCCACAAATGTTCAAGAAAACTATGTGCCCTGGTTCCAAGGGAAGTCATGGTTTGTGATGTTTCCCACGCCTCAGTGACCAGTTTCATTATTTTCTTGAAATTATTCTCCACATATCCTCTATGGGATGTGAGGAGGTTGGAGGATACTTTTAACTTGGTTGCAGGGGTGGCAGACACGGCTATTTCCAAATGATTGGCAAGCAATGACATAGGAATCAAAGCCTCTTCCAATTCCTTGATTGGTACTTCGGTCTGGCATTCTCGGCCTCGATGCCTCCAATGGATTCATGAAGTGCATCTCCGCTTGCTATGTGAAGTTGAAAAATTTGGGATGGCTGCATTCTCACAAGGTTAACTTCTGAACGAGATTTTTCTTTCTTATTTTTTAATTTTTTTTTTCAATAATCAATTTTTTGGACTGGCTGTCAAAAATAACGCTCTAGAACATGAAGGATTCATCTTCGTTAAAATTTTCGGTATCGTATATGTCCATTGGATGACTGTGCTAGATGGCATCTCTGGGTTGATCAAGGTAGCGGAGAACGCCATCCAGATCAGGCTCAAGTTCCATGTTCTCACTCTGAATTTCGAGCTCTTCTGCCTGTCCCACATTTTTTTTTCTCTTCTTGTCTGCCAGAAGCTTATGAGAACTAACAATTTTAGAGTGAGGAGGGCCATTATCTCCTCCTCTATTTGAATAAATCTGAGTTACTTTGTTGTTGTGGTGGGTCGTTGGAGCGATGCTCTGGGATGTTGTACCTTTTGGAGTGTTATTCGTCGATTGAACATTCTTGTCACCAGGGTCTTTCCCCTATTTCCTGTACAATTTAGTTCTTCTTTGTAGTGTGTCTAGGTTGTCGACATCAGAAGAAAGAGCGTTGTCACCAGTGTCTCTATTTTCAAACAGGTGTTTTTTGAAAAAACAGTCGCTGAAGCCATTTGTTTGTAAATGTTGTCGAAATTTTTTATCGAGGTAGAACCCTCTTGGGATTTCATCATATATCAGGTTGAAGTTGCTAGAATGCACTGCGAATTCATCAATTTTGTTGACATTTTTCAACACAAAGTCCCCGTCTTTCCAAGGCAGAGGAATTAACTGCTTTTTTCTCTTCTCTTGGAATAGATGCAACCATTTGTTGTATTTTTGTGTTACTTCTGCAACAAACATTCTTTCCGTAATGGGACATGGAAGGATAACAAATTTTTCCCTAGAGCCAAAAATCCTTATCACATAGTAATTATCCAAATGTTCAAGTGTCCCCTTCCTGTCCAAAAAACTGGTGCCTGTTTAGATATGCAAGGAGCATATTCTCCTAACAACAAAATTTTGAAAACAGACACGAAGCCATTAAAAACCTCATAAAAATAGTGGGAAGCCTTGTGATTCCATAAGGCTTGGTACCATAACATTACTGGGTCGAATTCCCAGTTGACATCCCTGGACAAAGACAGTTCTGGAAACTAGCAGCAATGTGCTATCGCAAAAACTAAGTAGGATGACATATAAAATTTATTTTCCCATTTGAAGCTTGACAATTGGGAACAGATTTCATGGGAAATTAACTTTCCCCAATCAAAAATGGCTTGTTCCTTGACTGTGAAATACAAAATATAAAGAGCCATTCGGGAAATAGTTGTTGTGGACTCTTGTCCCGTTATTCTTGTAAACAACCAGACAATTTCTCGAAATGGATTTCTAAATGAACTAACCTTCAATATTGTGATATATTTAGGAACTACAATCGAGTCTTCCAATAAATGGGGCAAGAGGTCCAACCCGTTATTATTCTTTTCTAGGAACTGTTTGCAATCTCCTCCTCTGAACATCAATGTTGGCTTCGATAATCTTAACATCTGGCAGAACACTTGAGGTGACAAAGAAACATAAGAGCAGTCTCATAGTGGAATAATTCTTTTTTCTGAAATAAATTTATCGGTGCACCAAGAGACCAACTCCTTACAGTCAAAAACTTCAGGGACACAGCCTGCACAAGCAATCCTAGAGGTCCAAATTACTTCATTCTAGGTGGCAGGGGTTGAGTAATAAGAATATGCCCTGGACCACTAAAAGTTTTGGTCCTTGCACTCGAAGATGTTCATTGTATCTCCATAAAACTATGGTGGAGATGATGCCATAGGTTTATGAGAACATTGGTTTTCTCCAGATGATGGTTGAAATGAACAGTTGGAGCTAATAATGTAACTCTCTGCAAAATCTTTATTAAATTCTTATGAATGGGAAAGCTCCTTGAGCCTTTCGCTGATTAATGACAATATGTATGGGAGGTGCATGATGAACTGTTAGTAGTGAAGCTTACTTATTGCATATTTAGAAGTGCGAAGGTGGTGGGTACAGTGAAGATAAATTAATAATTGGAAGTTTCGTGAACGTGCTATGCCGACGACATGCGAACGACATTTCATGATATTTAAATCAACACTCGGAAGGGATAATATAACCCCCCGAAAATAACTGTTTAATGCGTATTAATAGGATGTCTCCTCGAGCCTTTTTCCCATCAATGAAAATCTATACGGTTCTTGCACGATGAGTTGATTAAATGTTAGTAATTGCATATTTAGAAACAAGATATATATATATATATATATATATATATATATTAAAACATTTTTTTTATTATAGACTAGTGCGAAGGTCACGGAGATGGGGGATAGCAAGGAATGAATGGAAAGGTCTGAAAAGTGGTCGGACAAGATTCAAAATAGGGTTACGAGGGATACTCAGGAGAGGCGAGTGTTCCACAGTCAAATTTTATGTATCAGAATTTTTGACTGAAAAACGTGTAAAATGGAAGAGAGCATGATGGGGCAGTTCAGTGACCAGTTTGTATATTTGCAGAATTCTGGGAAAGTGGCTAAGTATGATGATGGGAAACGGTCGGTCAGACTCATTTTTGGAATCGAATATTGAATATTTCGTGAACGGACCAACCCGACGACGCGCAACTGACATTCCATGATGTTTGAAATTAACACTCAAAAGGGATAATATAACCATTCATAAATTTTGGTTTGTGTGTATTAATGGGAGATTTCCTAAAATCCTGGTGTAGCATTAACACTTGCTAATTGCATACCTATAAATAAGTTCTTATATATAATTGCTAATTGCTAATTGCAAAAGGGCGCGGGCACATGAAACAACGATTAGGAATTGGATATTTCTTGAACCTGCCAACTTGACAATCCACGAAAGAAATTCGAAGAAATGGAGAAGTATGGAAAGAAGACAGGCGTGCTTCAAAATGGGCTAACAATAGTTCCACAGGAGACGTGAGGGCTCGACGGTCAAATTGTATGTCTCAAAAATTTTCAGTGAAAAATGTACTATATATATATATATATATAAACATTTTTTTATTATAGACAAGTACCAAGGTCGGGGAGACAAGGGAGAGAAAGGAATGAATGGAAAGGTCTGAAAAGTGGTCGGACGAGATTCAAAATAAGGTTACGGGGGATAATCAAGAGAGGCGAGTGTCCCATGGTCAAATTTTATGTATCCGAATTTTTGACTGCAAAACATGTAAAAAAGAGGAAAGCATGATGGGGCAGTTCAGTGGTCGGTTTGTATATTTGTGGAATTCTGGGAAAGTGGCGAAGTATGGAATAGGGAAAGGGTCGATCGGACTAGTTTTCAGAATTGAGGATTGAAAATTTCTGAACTGACCAACTCGACAATGTGTAAATGACATTCCATGATGTTTGAAATTAACAGTCAGAAGGGATAATATAACCATCCAGAAATTTTGGTTTTATGCTTATTATTGGAAGATTTCCTCAAATCCTAGTTTAACATTAATGCTTGCTAATTGCATACTTAGAAATAAGATCTTATATATAATTGCTAATTGCTAATTGCAAAAGGGAACAGGCACATGAAACAACGATTAGGAATTGGATATTTCTTGAAGCCGCCAAATCGACGATCCGTGAAAGAAATTCAAAGAAATGGCAAAGTATGGAAAGCAGAAAGACGGGCTTCAAAATGGGTTGACAATAGTTCCACAGAAGATGTGAGGACCCGATGGTTAAATTGTATGTCTCAAAATTTTTTAGTGAAAAATGTGTACCGCAAAAGAGAGCATGATAGGTAGACTGTAATACGGAATATGGTATGATCTGAGTCTGGTTGTAAATTTGTTTATTGAGGAAGTCACAGTACTGTTCGCAAGTCATGAAACAATAGAAGTCCAATCTAGAGCCCGCCTACCGAGAATCCGCGGTCGAAGAAGTGACTGGGTATGGAATGGGGAAGCGGTCGCTCGGTGTCGCGATATAAGAGCACAAGTACAAACGTGAACCCGCAAGTCCGTCTACCCACATAGCCAGACATTTAAAAAAAAATGAATAAGTGACGAGAAATATAAAGTTCAGGGAAAAGAGAAATGAATATTTGGCTAAGCATAGAATATGGAAAAGAAGGGCTAATGTATTCACATCTATAACATATATCTCATTTCCTTCCAAGATATATAATTGGAAAGAAGTGCGAAGGTGGCAGGCATAGAAAATAGAGACTAGGAATATGATCCATGAGTTTACTTGTTTCTTGGTTGTATGCTTCATCTGTAAATTTGTATATCGCAGAACTCTGAGTGTTGTTTGTAGGACACAAAACAATAGAATTGCATTTTTTTAGCCAGCCAACCCGCAAGTCTACCTGTCAATTTGTATAGTACGGAACTTTGGGTGTTGTTTGTAGGACACATAACTATAGAGGACATGATTTTTCCTTTAGTATAACCTCTATGACGCAAATGTAGTATGTGTCTCATTTTATCACTTTTTCATCTATAAACAATCACAATCTTGAGCCTGTTAGCCCTGGAGTTTGTCTGTCAATTTGTATATCACGAAACTCTGAGTGTTGTTTGGAGGACACAAAACAATAGAAGTGCAATGTTGAGCCATCCAGTGTGCAAGTTCACTTGTCAATTTTTATATTGCGGAACTCTAGGTGCTACTTGTAGGACACAAAACAATAGAGGCCCAATTTAGACAAAGGGGAAGTGCTCAGTCGAAACGCGTGAATCCGTCGCACAGTAAGGCATTTTAGGAAAAAAAACGATTTAAGTAACCAGAAAGAGAAACTACAGGGGATAAAAGAGTGGGAAAATAGAAAGTCAGAGCACAATTTTTGTAAGCGCGAATTGGTTTCAAACAAGACCCATTGTTGTAAAACCATCATTTTCTAGTAATTGTCAGTGAATGCTTTGTTGAAGATTATATTTTATTGCAACTTGTGGGTGTAAGTGTGTTCTTGATACATTCTTCCATGATTGTAACATATTAACTTAAGTATTAAACTTCTTTCATTATGGGTTGTTAGCATTAAATCTTAATAATTGCATGTCTAGAAACAAGAATGACGATTTTGCTGCATCATTGTGATTTGGTATTGTTGTGTTCTATCTGCATTGCGAATAGAATTGAACGTTGGTTTGAACTTGTGTGTAATCCATTTTTGTTTGCATAAAATCTTGGTGGATTGACACAGTACATTGTCATATAATTGTTAGATGCTCAAAGAAATATGAGACTACCGAACCATGCCAATGAGATGAGGCATTAAATCTAGAAAAGAAGCAGCAAAAAAGACTCCAAGGAAAGAAATTTTAATAGCAAATCCATTTAAAAAAAAAATAACACCGAGTACTGTATATCTATCCTTAGAAATTGGACCTAGTTATTTGGGCCAAAACATCGAATGTATAGTCCACAAACACAGGAATGGGATCCGCAACATGCAGGAGCCATCGAGATGCTCTTCAACATGCATACAAAACTGATTACCATGCCTTTTTTTTTTAGGAAATCCTTGCAGTTTTCTCCTCTTTGGATCATCTTGTGGTAAAATTGATAGTTCTTAGAATCTTCCTGTGAGGAAGAAGATGAAAAAAGTTGCAGGGCAAATGGAATAGTCCTTAACTAAAAGTTAGGACACAACAAGAAACCACCTCTCCACAGTCGAAAAACTTCAGGGACACAGGTTGCGCATGCAATTTCAGAGGCCCAAATTAGTCCATTATGGGTGGAAGGAGATGACTAGTATAAATATGCCTTGCACTAGTGGGAGTTCTGGTCCTCATTCCCGAAGATGTTAATTGTATATCCAGAGAACGGGACAATAGTCCCACAATTGAATATTTTTTTGTCTTGAAATATATCTCTGGGAGCATCAACATATCATTTCCTTACAATGAAAGTCTTCTTCCTAGAACAGACTAATTTGGACCTATGGAATTCCTACTTTCGAGATGCAAAGTGTCTATAGCATTCAAGACCGATTTCTTTTCTGAAACTCCTTCTTTTGGTGTTATCAGGCCCGCCATCACTGAGCTAGGAAGTTCTGCCCAATATGGTTGATTTCAATTTGGGCATAGGAGTGGGAATAGTATCTTCATTTCCATCATCCATTGCCATATCATCGTCCATCAAATCATCTTCTTCTAGCTCAGAATCCATGGCATCAACCTCCGCGCTAGCCATCAATGCAACTGGGCAGGTTATTTGAGTAGGCAACGTTGCCTTTGAATTCTTTGGCTTGAAATATATCTCTCAGTGTACCAAGGGACCATCTCCTTTTTTTCTCCTAGGCGGAGGGAGATGAGTAGTAAGAATATGCCTTGGAATACTAGAACCTCTGGCCATCATGCTTGAATGTGTTTACTGTATCTGGACAGAAATGCTGCCAGAGGTTAACAAGAATTTTTGTTTTCTCCAGATGATATTTGAAATGAAAATTGGGGAGGGATAATATAACCCTCCACAAATCCTGGTTTAATGCGTGTCAATGGAAGATCTCCTCGATCCTTTCATTGATCAATGACAATCTACAGGGTCTATGCGTAATGAGCTATTACCATTAAAGGTCACTAATTTCATATTTAGAAAAAAGTGTGAAGGTGGTGGTGATGGTGAAGAGTGATTAAGAAATAGAGATTTATTAAAGGTGCCAACTGGCCGATGCATGAAATATATTGCATCATTTTTTAAATGAATACTTGGAAAGGATAACACTCTTCTTCGCAAATCTTGATTTAATTCATAGTAATGACAAATGTTCTCTGGCCTTCCATACATTAATGGCAATCTTAACGATTCCTGCAAGATGAACTACTAGCATTAAAGATTAATAATTTCATATCTATAAATAAGTAATAAGGTAGCAGTGATGGAGAAGAGAGAGAAAGCATTGTACATTTCGTCCACCCACCAACCCGCTAAACAGATTCCAAGAAATGCCCAAGTATGGAAATCGTTCGGGTGGGTTACAACAAAAAAGGGCCAGAAGATATACCCATGAGACATGAGGGGTCGATGGTCATATTTCATCTCAGTGACAGATTTCGCCTATCAATTTTTATATCGCGGAATTTTGGGTGCTATTTATGCGTAGGGAAATAGTGGAAGCACAATGTCGAGAGGGAAATTTGTATATTGCGGAACTTTGGGCTGTATAAAAAAGCATGAGACATTCGGAAAAAGGACCAAGTAAACATAAAGAGAAAGCATATGAGATGAAGGGGAATTTTTTTGCTAATTTGTAAATCACGCAATTCTAGGTGCTATTTGTAGGCGGCCAAACAATGGAAATGCAATGTTGAACCCGCCTATGCAAGAACCCGTGATTCAAAAAAATTGTTCAATATGAAACGGGGAAGGGGTCAGTCGGGTTGTTGATATAAAAGTAACAATGGAAATCTGAAGATGTGAATCCGCCAAATCCTGCACCTAGACATTTTCTGGAAAATGAGTAAGTAAAGAAAGGGAAAGCAGAGGGCAAGAGAGAAAGCGGATGGCAATTTTCGGAAGTGGGAATTGTTGTAATAAAGCACCATTGATGGTTCTTCAATCAATGGTAAGAAATAACATGTTAATAAGTTCTTCAATCAAGGAATAGATATAGCGAGCGATGTTTATAGTTTCTAGGATCTGTTTGTATAAGAGAAGCATCAGAAAGTTACAAGAAAATCAATTTTTGGATGTTTAAGTAAAGTTTGTGTACTGTTAGATTCACCGCAAGTATAACAATGATGAATTTGAATTTTTATGTCCTCTCGTTCATATGATTGTTCCATTAGACTTCACATAGCATATATTCTTTTATTTCAATTTGTTTTCTAATTTGTAGATTGTGGAAGTCTGGGTGTTGTTTGCAGGTGGCGGAACAATGGAAACGCAATATTGAACCCACCTATCTAGTAACTCGCCTATTCGAAAAACCACGAGCCAAAAAGTTTGTACAATATGAAATAGGGAAGTGGTCGGTTGGGCAGGTGATATAAAAGTAACTGAAATCTGAAGATGTGAATTCGCCAATTTCCGCACCTAGAAATTTTACGAAAAACGAGTAATACATACTAAATATGTACTTCTATAAAGTATGGACATGAGATTTTATAGAGCATGTACGGATCCCGCATTCCATACTAAGCCACTTTTTGGATCGCAGGTTCTCGGGCTGGTGGGCTCAAAATTGGGCCTCTATTGTTCTGTGCCCTACAAATAGCACCCATAATTCCGCAATATACAAATTGACAAGTGGATTTGCGAGATCGTTGGCTCAACATTGCACTTCTATTGTTATGTGTCCTCCAAACAACACTTGAAGTTCCGTGATATACAAATTGACAGACAGATTCCAGGGCTGGCGGGCTCAAGATTGTGATTGTTTACAGATTTTGATCCCTATCAACTATCTAACATTATCTAAAAAAATTATTTTCAATACTAAATTATTAATATTAAATATTGATATTGTACAATTTAATTAGATAAAAAAGTTTGTACAACATGAAACGGGGAAGTGGTCAGTCAGGCTGGTGATATAAAAGTAAGTGAAATCTGAAGACATGAATCCGCCAACTTCCACACCTAGAAATTTTTCGAAAAACGAGTAATGCATAATAAATATGTACTTTTATAAAGTATGGACATGAGATTTTATAGAGCATGTATGAATCCTGCATTCCATACTTAGTCACTTTTTGGATCGTGGGTTCTTTGGCTGGCAGGCACAAAATTGGGCCTCTATTGTTCTGTTTCCTACAAATAACACCCAGAGTTCAATGATATACAAATTGACAGGCGGACTTTAGAAATTTTCTGAAAAATGAGTAATACATACTAAATATGTACTTTTATAAAGTATGGACATGAGATTTTATAGAGCATGTACGGATCCGCATTCCATACTTAGCCACTTTTTGGATTGTGGGTTCTCGGGCTGGCGAGCTCAAAATTGGGCCTATATTGTTTCGTGTCCTACAAATAGAACCTATAGTTCCGCGATATACAAATTGACAGGCGGACTTGCGGGCTGGCTGGCTCAACATTTCACTTTTATTGTTCTGTGTCCTCCAAATAACACTCGGAGTTCTGTGATATGCAAATTGACAAACGAACTCCAGGGCTGGTGGGCTCAAGATTGTGATTGTTTACGGATGGTGATCTCTATCAACTATCTAACATTATCTAAAAATATTATTTTCAATACTAAATTATTAATATTAAATATTGATAATGTACAATTTAATTAGACAAAAAAATTTGTACAATATGAAATGGGGAAGTGGTCAGTCGGGCTGGTGATATAAAAGTAAGTGAAATCTAAAGATGTGAATCTGCCAACTTCTACACCTTGAAATTTTCCGAAAAACAAGTAATACATACTAAATATGTACTTTTATAAAGTATGGACATGAGATTTTATAGAGCATGTACGGATCTCGCATTCCATACTTAGCCACTTTTTGGATCATGGGTTCTCAGGCTAGTGGGCTCAAAATTGGGCCTCTATTGTTCTATGTCCTACAAATAGCACCCAGAGTTTTGCGATATACAAATTGACAGGCAGACTTGCGGGATGACTGGCTCAACATTGCACTTCTATTGTTCTGTGTCCTCCAAACAACACCCGGAGTTCCACTATACACAAATTGATAGACAAACTCCAAGGCTGGTGGGCTCAAGATTGCGATTGTTTATGGATGGTGATCCCTATCAACTATCTAACATTATCTAAAAAAAAAAAATTCAATACTAAATTATTAATATTAAATATTGATATTCTACAATTTAATTACATAAAATTATTAAAGGATGTTAAATATTTTATTTAAAAGAAAAACCCTCATATTTGGAAACTCACGATCCAAAAAGTTTGTACAATATGAAACGGGAAAGCTGTCGGTCGGTTGGTGATATAAAAGTACGTGGAAATCTGAACACATGTATATGCCAACTTCCGCACCTAGAAATTTTCTGAGAAACGAGTAATACATACTAAATATGTACTTTTATAAAGTATGGACATGATATTTTATGGAGCATGTATGGATCCCTCATTCCATACTTAGCCACTTGTTGGATTGTGGGTTCTCGGGCTAGCAGGCTCAAAATTGGGCCTCCATTGTTTCGTGTCCTACAAATAGCACCCAGAGTTCCACGATATACAAATTTATAGGCGGACTTGCGGGTTGGTTGGCTCAACATTGCACTTCTATTGTTCCTTGTCCTCCAAACAACACTCATAGTTTTATGATATACAAATTGACAGACATACTCCAGGACTGGTGGGCTCAAGATTGTGATATTTTACTGATGGTCATCCCTATTAACTATCTAACATTATCTAAAAACATTATTTTCAAATACTAAATTATTAATATTAAATATTGATATTGTACAATTTAATTACATAAAATTATTAAAGGATGTGAAATCTCTTATTTTCAAAAAAATGAAGGAAACAAAACAAA
>ML788174.1:329489-370338 GCA_009831015.1 Picea engelmannii | reverse complement strand
GTGAGGTGTTGAAGTAAGCACATAGGTGTGTCCTTCATGTTGAAGATTGTACTCATGGGATTTGGCATGGTACACCACTTGTCAGTCTTGTTGGTATGGGAGATTCAACAAGAGGTCAAGAGAGTCTAAAGGTAAATCATCGCAGACCACAATGTCATGGAAGGGGCCAATGGTGAAACTTATGGTGCATCACTAGGAGATAGTGATGTGGGGTCCTCCCTTTTGTACTCAACCAAGTTGATATGGATCCTGGTGTGGGGTGGTGGGAAGTTGAAAATGTTGGGCTAAGTCTTATGAGATTAGATTATTTTGGCTTCCATTTTCCAAAATGAGAGTTATGAGTTCACGTTTAATTTAGTTGTTATCCATAAAGAGGGGAACGTTATTGTGACCCTATTCATGTGTATTCATGAGAATGAGGGATGGGTGGTCTTCGGTGGGGATTGTGAGAGAGATGACTTTTTGTTGTTCGGGAAACTCAATGGGTGTGACCTCAACAACCAAGGTCTTGTGGGGGTAAATATTAATGTCTTGATAGTCGATAGATTTATGGGAGTTGGTCTTGAGAAAAGTACACTAAACGCCATTTTTGGTCACCAATGAGGAATAAGGATAAGGCCGAGGATGAGAAGCAGACAAGTTGTCAGATTGTGTTCAATTCCATAGATATCACATTTTAGGGGATAAATTACATTCTACGACAAAGGCTCATAAGAACGTCTTTTCCAGAGAGGATATTTCAAAAATATCAACTTCTTGATGCAAAGGAAATAAAATACCAAAATTAAATTTGATTCTTGTTACCTCTTTAGGATCATTGTTATGGAGTTGGATGCGCAACTTGCATAATACATCAATGTATCCTTGTACTGACTAAGTGGAAAGTTGGTTGAGATTCAACCATTTGGAGAGAATATTATGGAGATTTATAGAGGTGTAGAAGAGTTCCCGCAAGGTGTGACACAACACATCCCATGAATCAATACTTCCATTTGTCATATAATGTGGTATACCAAGCTCCATGATCAATTTTGAATTTTCCAATTGAATGTCCCACCAAGTTCGCACTATCCCTTTGATTTGTAGGCTGGTGATCTGCAATTTAGTGGATTCTTCTATCTCATGGGAAGTCTTGAAGTTTTTGGAGAGGCTACGGATGTAGGAATCGACCATTTCTCAATTCATTTGTTCGATGAACTTGGGTAACTGAAAGAATGTTTCTAGTTGCATGGTCGTTGGAGTCCAGCACCAATTCTTCAATGGGATTTGACATGACTATAACGAACTCCTCACTGGAGACTTCTCTTTGAGGTGGCATGGTTTGCAAGAACAAAAGTGAGGGAGAACATCCTCTTGAAGGAAGAGGTGTGACATGCTAAAGGGGACCCTGAGCAGGCACGTGAGTAACCCTTAGAAGGGAATAAATGTTTCACCAATGAAAAGGTGAAGAAGAACCCTAAGAAGGGTGACGAGGACGTTCTGAGAAAGAGTGTGAATAATTAGCTGAAGATCACAAAACAAATTGTGAATTTTGTGGATGTTTTCTCCGTATTCTCCTTCTTCTCTCTGTGTGGAAACTTCCTCAAAGAACACACTCTCATACCAATTGATTTTTCTAGCAATGGAAAACAAAGAGGATGCACTCAAATGTTTGAAGGGAGCACATAGAAAAAAAAGACTGACTTCAAGAGAGGGTGCACTTGTTTCTTGAAGGGAACACTCAACAAAAAATGACTCACTTCAAGAGAGGGAGCAATTGTTTACCTAATGTGCACTTCTTCAAAATCCACAAATAACAAGAAAACAAGTGAATGATGGATAGGGTGCACGAGTCCCTTGGTGCACAATAATTCACATACTCACAAACAACAAAATGCAAACGTAGAGAAGAGAAAGATGATTCAAAAAATTCATCATCAAATGTATTAGATAAAAATGTCCCTTTTAATAATGTAAAGAGACTTCTTACAAAAGTAATTGTTGCTTTTATTTTTTGTGACTCTCTATGCATTCAGAGTGGCAAGAAGAATTTCCCACAACAATTAACTGACAAAATTAACTAATCATTTATTTAGACATAGCCTTTCTTTCTATATTGGTGAAGGATTTATTATAATTATGTGATTAACTCAGGCTCAGACAGCTAAAAAAACTAACATAGTAATTATTCCCTTTAGCGCCTTTCTTTCTACTCACTATCGATCTTCTTCTGCTAATTGACCAAGGAAGAGGAGACTCCCTTCGTCATGGCACATCAACCCAAGTACCTTACCTTCATTCCTCTTCTCATCCACATGTGTGTAAATAATGTAAACCTCTGAAGAATTCTAAAAATAAATTAGTCACAATTCACATAATGAAAGACCTAAACATATATAAAGGAAAATATGATTTGAAATAGATAATACTTAGACATGTGATTGAGCGAAGCAGTGGTTGTACATTTATCCACCAAGTTTTCCATTGGGGAAAATGATGGAGTTGACTGATGGGCACCTCACATTAGAATCGAGGCTCATTATTAGTTCAAAAGCATCCATTAAAAAAACTATTATAAGAATATATAGAAAATAAAACAATTTAATAATTCTAAACACTATCGAAACAATGATAGTATAACTTCCAAGGAAACACTTGGTAAATAAAAATAACTACTATGTGAATCGACTACTAAGGAAATAATGTGGTTCACATATTAATTAAACTACCTATGCTTATACACAAAGAAATATGTAGGAAATAATCTAACTACTATAATACCTAGAATGCATATACCTAAATATGGGAAAATATGTAAATACCTGTCAAGGATAGCCATAATCGGAAGAGTATTGGGTCCATTACTCGGAATTAAAAGAGTACATATTTGTTTTGATGATAATGATACCTTGATCGTGAAGACCTACTTTGGTGCGACTTGAAGGAATAATAAGAATGAGGTAATTTAAACCAGGATTCAGGTTATCATAATCGAAAGTCCTTTGCGAAGATGTAGAGAACCGAGAATTATTTGCTAAGACTTATATATTATATATATTTGGAAAAGGGTAAATTGATTTGCACCACTGGTATCCGACGACGAGGGTTATTAACTTTCGATGAATTCAAAGAAAAATTTAAACACTCAGATGATAATTATGGTATAAGTATTATATAAGTGAGACATTTGAAAATACAAGTATGGGTATATATATACATACAATATATTCATACTACGCAATAAATCACGAATTATGGTTAGATTTAATCGGTGCTAAGTATTACAAAAGGATAAAAAAGAGTTGAATGTGACACAAGAGGGCCATGGAAATCATGGTTGACAAAATGGCTTAATGTAACCCCGACTATCGTTCAATCCAACTTGTTTGAACTGGAGTTGTAAAAATTCAACCTCTCGCTACTTGATATTACCACCCATGACTATAATGATGGACTTAGTGTTACCAAAGAGTAATATCACATAGGATTCAAGAGGACTAGCGAATACCACTCAACTTACTCTAGAGAAAATTCTAAACAATGAATACTTTATAATGACTAGAGTTAAAACTATGGATAATCAATTACAATATCTACAAATCGTCTTAACTCGGGAGATAGTCTACCATACATAGAAAGGGTTATAATATGGGGAATCACTTTAAATAATAAAAATGATAACGATAAGTTTCGAAGTAACTCTAAGACAACTTTGTATAATAATGGTTCATTTCTTTGTTGTTAGAACTATCAATCAAAGAGAAAACGAAGACAAATCCTTTACCTGGGGACTCCTGCTATGAAGCTACTATTATTGTTACAATATCTCTAACATGTATCTCTCTGTGTAGGGTAACCAAGATAAAACCCCCAAGACGATCGTTGTTCATAGAAAAAACCAATGTTGGAAAAACAGGGACATAGAGAAATAAAATAAAACAAATGAGAAAATAAAACACATAAAATACATAATAAAATAGAGACATAGATAAACTGGTTCACCGTGTGTGGGCTATGTCCACTAGATAAATTGTCAGGTCCTTCCTTTTTATTATCTATAAAAATAAAGGGATACAACCTACAACACACCTATTGTAACTTCCTCTTCCTTCTCTCACAATATCCTCTCTCAGAATACAATATTCACAATAATACTAAACCACAATAAAACTCCCTCATAAATGAGGTTGCCTTCTTGGAAAAAATCCCTAAAAATAACTTCTACCATCATATATGCTACCTTATAATGAACAATCCAGATTCACAATGAAATCATAATATTTTACAAGATAATTTTTGTTAATATTTCGCTCCCCCAGGGGAGCTACAAAAATTATCATCGCCCCCACCTCGACCCCCCTTGCAACAGTTGTGGGGGGAAATGCCCCACACAACCCCTGTTAGGAAATGGGTTCCAAGAATGATTGGATAGACCCTCTGAATCAGAAATATAACCATGATCCACAACCAACAATCTCCGACTTGGATTTTGATCTCAATAAATCCACTATTCTTGTACGTGTTGGGCTATACTCCACCTGTTAACACGTCTGCATGATTTTGGCTAGCATGTATCTTTTCCAAATTCAAATGTTCATCTTCCAAGATGGATCATATGAAATGGTACCTAAGTTGTATATTCTTAGTCTTTGAATGGAAGACTAAGTTATTGGAAAGATTAATAGAAATCTCACTACAACAACACAACCTGATATTATCCTCCTTCTTTCCCAATTCCTCTATCAACCTATGTAACCAAATCATTTCTTTACTAGCCTTTGTAGAAACAACATACTCTATTTTTGTTATTGAAAGTGCAGCACACTTTTTCAGTTTCGAAATACAACTTACTATTGCTCCACCTATAGTAAAAACATACCATGTGGTGCTCCTCCTACTATCTTTATCACCTTCCATATTTGAATCAACACATACATGTAAAACAATGTTTGAACCTCCAAAACATAATGCATGAGTAGCAGTACCTATCAAATACTGAAGAATCCATTTTACTACCTCCTAATGTTCTTTACATGGATTATTCATATACCTTCTCACAACTCCCACTACATGTGCAAGATTTGGTCTTGTGCAAACCATTGCATACATCAAGCTACCAATTGTTTATGAATAAGGGACCCTAGACATGTATTATAACTCCTCATGTGTCTTGAGACACATTTCCCTAGTTAATTTGAAATGGCTAGCCAAAGGTGTACTAATTGTTTTTTCATTATGCATTCTAAACCTCTCCAACACCTTCTCTATGTACTCACTCTGAGACAATGTCAATTTGCGATTTTTCTTGTATCTTGTTATTATCATACCAAGTATTTTCTTTGCAGCACCAAAATCCTTCATCACAAATGAACTAACTAATTTCTTCTTGAGCACATTTATATCCTACATAGTATACTTTGCAACAAGCACGTCATATACATACAATAGCAAGATAATATAGCTTCCATTTTCTATCCTTTTAAAATAAACACAATGATCAAAATGACATCTACTATAACCTTGTTCTGTCATAAACTTGTCAAAATTCAAATACCACTACCTTGAAGCCTTCTTTAGTCCATACAATCTCTTCTTCAACCTGCATACCAAATTTTCCTTCTCTTTGACCTCATACCCCTGTGATTGCTGCATATAAATCTCTTCCTTCAAATCCCCATGGAGAAAAGTTTCTTTTACATCTAATTGTTCAAGATGAAAATCTGCTAGTTCTAAAAGACTTAAAATAGTCCTAATTGAAGTTATCTTAACAATACGAGAAAAAGATTCATCAAAATATATACCTTTATTTTGTGAAAACCCTTTTACAACAAGTGTAGCCTTGTACCATTTTTTTTCTCCATCTTCTTCCATCAACCTGTAAACCCATTTTATTTTACAATTATTTGTTTCCTATAGAGAACTTAACCAAGTCCCAAGTCTGGTTATTTACCAAGGAATCCATTTCCTCTTTCATGTCTTTCTCCCACTTCTTTTTAGTGTTTACCTACATTGCCTCTTCATAACATTATGGTTCACGAAAATCAATCAACAATAAATAATACAATGAAGGATAGTATCATTTAGGGGGTCTACTTAACCTAGTAGACCTTCTAAGAACACTTATGGGATTTTGAGGTACATGTTGCTCCTGTTGTTGTACATTTTGATTTTCTTGTACCTTTGGAATTTCTTTTTCAGTGATCTCATCAAGAACTATGTATTCTGTTTTTTCTTTTTCTTGTTTCTTTCCATGCAACTAATCTTTTTACATGACCTTCTCATTGAATATCATATATCTACTCCTAATGATTTTGAGATTTTCATAATCCCATAAGCGATAACTGAAATCATTAACATCGTATCCAATAAAGGTACACTACTTGAATTTTTCCTCAATCTTTATTCTATTTTCTTTATCAATATGGACAAATCACTCACAATCGAAAGCATTCAAACAAGAATAGTTTACCTTTTCACCTATCCATGCCTCCTCTAAAATTCCACCATCCAAAGACCTTGAAGGTTCTATATTTATTTATTAAACAAAAATATCTACAACATCTTCCCATAACTGTAAAAGAAACCCAACATGCAATCTCATACTCCTTGCACACTTCATGATTTTCATGTTCATCCTTTTTAACACACCATTTTCTTGTGGTGTTCATGGAACTGTTTTCTCTCTACAAATAACTTGGTATGAATAGTAACCATCAAACTCCTTGTAGTAGTATTCACCTCCATTTTTTGATCTGAGACACTTCAACCTTTTTCTTGTCTAATTCTTAACCAAATCTTTACATTTATTATAAGTATAAAAAACATCATATTTTTGTCAAATTCAATAAATCCAAGTTTTTCTAGTTGCATCATCAATAAAAGTAACATAAAAATAAGAGCCACCAAGATATGATACCTAGGATGGTCCCCATACATATATATGCACAATCTCTAACATTTTACTCTTATTTTCTTTTCCAACTCTGAGAAATATGACTCTCTTTCGTTTTCCATAAACAGAATGCTTACAGAAATCCAAATCAATTTGCTTAAGATCTAGAAACAAATTTATTTTTTGAAGTATCTGCATCTCTTTCTCACTCATGTGCCCAAGCCTATGATGCCACATTGTTGTATCATCTCCTGTAGAAGCTAAACAGATAGAATAATTAATATTACCATTACATAAATACAATATACCTACCTTCTCTCATTCTTCTATCACGAGTGATCCTTTGGTGACCTTCCACACCTTGTTTATAAACATAGATATACATCCTTCACTTTCCAACTGCTATATTGAAATTATATTTTTCCTTAGATTTGGTACATGTATTAACTATTTCAATAACCATTGGTTTCCATTCTTTTTCTTTATTTGTACCTTATGCATTTCAACAATTTTTCATGGTGGAGCATCACCCAAATGAACCTGTCCAAAATCACCTTGAACATAATCAAGAAAATGTTTCCTATGGGGTGTGGCATGAAATGAATCCCGTGAATCTAATACCCAAGACTCACAAATATTATCTACAGAAAGAATCAAAGCATGTTGTAACACATCACCTCTTACATTTTCTTCTTGTTGTTTCTCTTGTTGTGCATCTCTTTGTTTTTTTGGAGCTATGCACTCTTTCTTCACATGTCCTTTCTTCCCACATATCCAACACTCTATCTTTCCGAGTCTGGATTTGGATCTTCCCTTCCTTGAATTACCATAGTTCCCTAAGCCCTTTGGCTTATCCTTCTATCTTCCTCTATTCTCCATATTCAATGCATTACATGATGTCTGACATGTGATTTTCCATCGCATTTCCTCACTAAGGATAACACCAAAAACATCATCAAGTTTTAGAGTGTTTGAACCAAATACATAGTTACTTATAACCATGACCAAGTCATTCCATCTTTTTGGAAATGAGAATATAATTAGAAGAGCCTTGACATCATCATCAAAGTCCGATTTTATAGAACTTGGTTGAGTAGTAACCCTATTAAATTCATTTAAATAATCTCTTCATTAGAAATACCTTATTGGACATCGAGGGTTTTTCATACTGTTTATCCAATTTATCCATCATCTCCTTCATTGTCTTTTATTTTGAGATATATAAATCCACTAATGATTCCAAGATCATCTGTATCATTCATATTTTCTTTCTATCAAGAACCTCCCATTCTTTAGCCTTCATGGCCATTCGCATCTTTTCTATTCCACCCAATGGTAAGAATAGATCCTTCTGATATAAATAATCTTCCATCTGCATCTTCCATAATTGGTAGTTTTAGCTGTTAAATTTCTCAACTCTAAAATTTCCATCTTCCACCATTGCTCCCACTCAAACCAAGAACAATCTTTTCCTATGAGTTACCTTTCACTTTGATACCAGTTGTTAGAAAAATAGGATCGTGGAGCAATAAAATAAAACAAATGTGGAAATAAAACACAAAATATACACAATGCAGTAGACACACATATATATGTGGTTCTCTTGGTGTGGGATACGTCCACCTGAGAAACTTTCAGATCCTTCCTTTTTATTATCTAGCAAAATGAAGGGATACACCTACATCACACCCTTTGTAACTTCCTCTTATGTTTCTCACAGTCTCCTCTCATAGAATACAAAATTTGCAATAATACACAGCCGAAATAGAATTCCCTCCTAAAAGAGGGTTTCCTTCTAGGGAAAAAATCCATAAAAATAACTTTTACCATAAAATATGTGACCTTATAATGAATGGTCTCCATTGACTAAGAAATTACAATATTTTACAAGGAAATTTTTCCCAAATTTTCACTTTGGGGGAACTGCACCCGAATCCCCCGCCAGGGGGGGATAACCCCCCCCCCCCCGCTGGACCCCTATGGAGATAGTTGTGGGGGGGAAATCTCCCCCAAATTCCCTGTTAGGGAATGGGGTCCAAGCACGGTTGAAACAAACCTCTAAATCAAGAATATAATCAAGCTCCACAACCAACAACCAAGATAGTGCAGAGGTGAATGTTGTATAAGGGAAGGCCATTGTGGTGTTTAAGAGGATTTTTCATGAAAACATTGGTGACTAACAATGATTTTTTTCGTCAAAGTAGTTGAGTTGAACCTAACCCAAAAGATCACAATAAACAATAGTAATACAACACACAGTTCGAGACTAATCAGGTGTAGTATCATAAGCAAGATTCTTTCCCCTCTCTTGTACCACCTTGATTTCCTAAACTATGTAGAGTACGAATCCTATGTGAAAAAGGAGATGTGGAATCGAAGGGTTGGATCACCTCTTTTCAAGTATATGATATGTTAGGAAAAAAGTTTAATACATCTAAAATATCTTATCAACTCTTCCATATGCCTAGTAGACAAGGTAGGGAGCCTTCATAGAACCTGAGTTTCCATGATACATGTTACTTTATGTATTAGTGTTTTGAAGGTACACCAAATTTCATTAGAGGTAAAGGACTATAAAACAATTGTGTTAAGGTTTTGTCGATGAATATGAAAGATTACAAAGGGAAACATACAATAGTCGACATTACAAGACATACAATAACAAAGTACTTATTATGAGTGAACTTAAATGTAATATGTTTTCCTTAGGAGGGATTTTCAGGATAATGAACATTGACCTTATCCAATTCTTATATTTATTGTATTGAATTTACTTTGGTATATATAACTTATTGGATGTTGGTTGTAATTATGTATTTTACTTTAGCAAAATAAAAGTTATGTTTTTATTATATTAAAGGTATAATATATATGGTATTAGAGCAAAGGTTAACAACATGACACATTTATGGGAGTGATAAGAGCTCTAAATTATGTTTTATTTCTAATATAATAATGGGATAAATAACTTTTAATTGTTAATTGGGAGGGTAATAGTCAATATTGTAACATCCTGCTCCATTGAGCACACTTTTATTGACTTATTCTTTGAGGCCATTTGCGTGCAAGTGATCCAGTTATGGTACATTGTGATTTCATTTCAATTATGGATTATACATGATGATGAAGATGTGATGTGAATTATTTTTATTTTGATGTATATGTATTGGAAGATGTTATTTATTAGTTTTCCTGAGTGTGCAAAATGCATGACAGGTTATGGATGGTGATGACATCAATGGATTTCCTTGGACTCCGGATTGAGTGAGGGAGTGGATTGTATTATTTTGAGTATTTCATTTTTTCACACATATGACATATTATTGATTACAGTATGATTTATGTATATGGATTATTGACACTTTTTTGGATAGTGGATGCAAGATTGACGATTATAGCTAATCTAAATCAGATAAGGAGTAAAGGCGTCATGCACATAATCCGAACATTGAGGGAGAGGTGTGGCACCGCCCCTGTCACAACCTACTAGCACTCCCGTTGTGGTTTGAAGTGTAGGTTAACCATTAACTAGTTCAAGGAGTTCATGATGTCGTGAGGGAAGACTGAGATAGTCACTCACAAATATTTTTAAGGGGCGTGCAATAAGGTGGATTCCTTATTCCTTAGAAGCCCTTATTCTCTCACGAGTTCAATCGAGTTGAGTGTTGACTCCAAGGGCCGAAAAAACTTCCAAAACTAGTCTAAAGTGAGTGGAACACTTGGAGCACAAAGGTGTGTCTTGAAGGGAAAATCATGTAAATAAAAATCGAATCAATAAAACTAGGTGGCCTAGAAAACATTGAAATGATTAGAGCTTGTTGGAATAAAATAATTAATTTTAAAAGTACAATTTTAATTATAAATCCTAACAAAAGTCTAAGACTAATTCTGAGTCTAAATTTAAATAAAGGACTAAATGAATTAAGATATAAGTTAAAATAGTTGAGAATATAATGAAACTCTAGGAAAAGAGGGAATAAAATTTAAAGATTGGATAAAATGCACATGTGTGCATGAAATTAATAAAATAGATTTTAAAGTCCCCGAGGTGTAGGACAGTCGGTGATGAAGTGTGTTGTTAAGCCACTCTATGTTGAAAAGTCATCGGTTCGAAACCCGCGGGGACAAAAAATACAACCATGTTAATGGTTTCTGTGGCTTAGGCTGGGTGCGATCCATGGGTGACTTTGACAACTTAGATGCCCCTCAGTCGCGGTTTCTCAAGCCAAAGGTTAATTCCACTGCCAAGAAGGTCCGAACAAATTAACAAACAAAAAAAATTAAATAGATTTTTAAAATAGAAATAAATAATAACTTGAGAGAATAGTTGTACATAGAATAGAATCTTGAGTCAACTTACCACTAGTCTAACTAAAAGAAGACTCATAATTCAACTCTAACTAATATATAGTTAGGAGATACTCATTAAATGAAAATTTGGGGAACAAAGGGACAACTAAGAACGAAAATAAGAACACATTGGGGAGTGTGAGGAAAATTGGATTTTTATATAAAATAAAAAAGGGTAATTACTTGTGGAACTTGTGGAGAGTGTGACAATTATGTTGGTGAATAATCATAAATAATTTAATCTAAAAATTTAATTATTTGTGCACGAGGACATGCGTTAGTAAAGAAATTTCTATAAAATAAATGGTGTAGAAGAGAAATGGAACTCACTCATTCTTGTTCATGTTATGCTTCCAAAATTTTGTGGACTGTGTTTTACTTTTGAGAGTTGGGATTGTTGGATTACTGAGAGGGGAGGGGGTGAATCAGTGATAAAAAATTATGCAAATTATTAATCCTTTAAACCACAAAGTATATTATTTTACTTATTCAACCATGTTCATTTGTTCGTCATCCATATATTACTGTATCATAAGAATTAACATTCATCAATGCATAATAAAAAATAATAAACACATCCTCACAATGCAAGTGCACCAATATTTACGTGGAAACCCAATGCAGGAGAAAACCACAGAATGTTTTTCTTATATGTCAAGAATTACATTCAAGGAAGCACCAACTTCCAATTCTCCAGCTACAACTGGAAAGAGGCTCCAACCCCCTAGTTTCTTAGGCTACAACTAGAGGGATGCTTCAACTCCCCAATCTCTAGCTATAACCAGAAGGAGGATACAACCCCCTATGTTCTCCGACTACAACTAGAAGGTGGCTACAACCACCTAGTTTATCAGGCTACAACCTGAGGTAAGTTCCAACTCCTCAATTCTTTGGCTACAACCAGAAGGAGGCTACAACCCCGTATGTTCTCTGGCTACAACAGAATGGTGGATACAACCACATATCCTTGCCCCATCCAACCACCCTGAAATATAAATAGAGTGATGGAGCCACTGCCACATTATCACTGTGAGATATACTGATGTAAGCCTGTACCAATCAAACTGGACCAAAAAACCCATAACAACATATACCAAACAACCTGTAATCAACATGTACCATAAACAAGTGCATCAACCATGCACCAACCTATACCTCAACCTGTACCATAAAAAAATGCATCAGCCATGCACCAAACCTATACAAATAACATGTCACAACAACCTATCCAAACAACCTATCATAACAACCTGTCTCATCAATCTTATCAACCAAATTAGATCTAATCACCAAGATCAATCACCAAGAAAAATCTCAAAAATGTGCATCACAACAACTCATAATCATCACCAAGATCAATATGTGCTTCTAATAATATACCAAGACAATATTCCACATCATCCATAAACCATGTGTCAACAATACTATTAATAAGTGCCTCCAACCATATACCAAGTATGTACCAGTTATGTATCAACTATGACTCATCAAGATGTACCAACATTATCAATTATAGACATCATGTATGTGCCAACTCGTCAACTACTTGTATCAACCATGTACCCAACATGTTCCTCAACCATATATAAATATAACCATCAAAATTTCTCTAGCAATACATCACACTATCTATAACCAAATACCATAAACTATTACATCAAACCATGTGCCACAACCTCATTGTTATACAACCTCTATTTGTAACATACCTCAACCAAAATCCCTCATCAATTTCATAATTCAAATATGATTTGTAACTCTTTAACATACATAGTTTATATGATCACATACCTGCAAACCTTCCTTATCTTTAACAACAATAGACTAGCATTTTCATCAAACTTTACTTTAGTCTCACATGACTAATTTTGGATTAGTCAACAACCCTAACTTGAAATAATCATAACTATGTACCTCTAATGAATAAATATATGAAAATAGTACACAATGTTATTCAATGTCTTTTATACAATTCCTCTATGTTTCACTACTTGGAACCTCTAAAAGAAGGAGTTATAACAAAGATGACATACCTTGTTGAATTCTACCTTATTCTATAGAGAAAAATTGTATAGCATTCCCTACATGGAATATTTGCTATATGGATATGAAAATGGTACTCAACATACTACAACTTTTACTATAACCAATATATTTGGTCTTACTAAATTTGGATATGTTATGTAGAAGTTATGAGGTTTTTACCTGAAACACCTGTTTTAGACTAGTTTCATGACTAGCCACAAACCCTATTTTCCATGGAGTGTAACTCCCAAAATATAATGACCCACAAGTTGAAATTTTATCAAAACTACTTGGATATGTTTTCTCAATGGCCTCTAGATTTCGTTGTCTAAATCATCGTAGAATTTTTTTGATTGTGAAAATGGTGAGATAACCTGTAAATAACATACCTTAGAAAGCATCATCAAAACACTTTATCCTCCCTTGAATTTCGGCCTTGTTTACTTCACCTTCCCTCTGAAATTCATCTCAGATATACTTTGGTTACCTCAGTCACTTATAGATATTCAATATGCTCAATGGATGCAAATTGGAGACCCTTTCTCTCTTATTTATACTCTTCAGGTAGCTTCCTCTAGAAGTATACACTTAACCACTTTGTCTACTTATCCACTTTGTCCACTTAACCAAATTTGTCCACTTAGCCACTTTTTCCACTTACCCAACTTTTTCCACTTAGCCACTTTGTCCACTTAACCATTTTGTCCACTTAGCCACTTTGTCCACTTAACCAACTTTGTCCACTTAGCCACTTTGTGCACTTAACCATTTTGTCCACTTAGCCACCTTTTACACTTAACCAACTTTGTCAACTTAGCCACTTTGTCCACTTAACCACTTTGACTACTTTATTATTTAAATAGTTTATCTTTACTCAAAACTTCTTGTTGCAACTAACTTTCATATAATTATTCAATTCACAGCTTCATTTCCATTAACTAACTTCTTGTTGCAACCACTTTATTATTTAATTTATTTATTGGTCAACCACTTTGACTATTCAATCTTCTCATTACAACTGCTTTACCATAATTACCAAACTCACAAATTATTGTTGCAACTCATTTATTTTTAATTATTTTCTTAATGCAACAACTATACCCATGATTAACTCCTAGTTTCACCCACTTTAACTAGTCAACTTCTTCTAGGAGTTTCTAGAGTAGTTTCACTTCTTTTACCTTCTAGGGGATTCTAGATAACTCATACGGGTTCTCCAAATTCACAAGGACATAACTCTCTAACCATGAGGAGTTATGTGACGTTCCACATATCACGAAGAAATTGCATGACATGTACTATCCATCTAGAATAGTTGTACATGTAAATTCATTGATCTTCATGCCCTTATACCTCAAAGATGCTCGGGTCCCTTACCCATGCCTTTGTTCTACCAGAATTCCCTACCAAGTTTCTCCAAGGGTTGAAATAAATCACTAAGGGTTGACATCAATCTACAATAACACTCTCCAATGGTTGACATCAATGAAAACTAATAATCCATACCAACTTTTCATCAACCTAAGCCAATTGTCTGACAATCTCTCCCTTTGTAATTGATGGAAACAACAACATTGACGAAAACACTTAGTCATGATAACATTCATGCCTATACTCCTCATCAATGTTTCTATATCTCCCCCTTTGACATCAATTGCAAAGGGTATCTCTCATTGGGGATACTCCCCCTGGCTGAACTCTCCTTGGCGATGCTCCCCCTGTCTAAATGCATTTGATATTTTCTCTACATTTATAATCCTATGATTACTCTCTCTCCCTTGATATGGATAATATCCCCCCCTTTAAAAAAGGGTATCACTCTGATGCAACAATGAATTCATATCTCTCCTTCTTCCCTTGTGACAATCGCTCCCCCTAGAATCATGCCTCTGTCCTCTCTCTCCAGGAATATAACTCTCTATCCTTCTTTTGATGAATCTCTTTCTATGTAATCATACCTATATTCTTACCTCTATGTCTAAAAACTTATCTGAATGACATTTATACCTATCTTTTTGTTTATGTTTCTCTCGCTTGACTTCTCTGCAAGATGTTGTGTAGAAAAAATATAAGTCTCTTATTTTGGAGTTATTTTCCATTGGTGCTTCCTTGTGTAATCAACTGAAATATATGAAAATAATTCAAGAATAAACATTCAAATATTCTTTTATAATTATCATCCATTATTATAATGTTCCTTTGTCTTTGAAGCACTCTCTGAACCAATCTATGAATCCATGCTCTCATCCACTAGCATATATCTTTCCAATTCTGCTAAGTGTTCTTACGAATCCATATTTTTCCATACTATCCAAGAATATGATACACAAATATCCATAATTTTGACCCATATCTTAGTGTACTATCATGAGGTATTTACTACTACAACTAATTAATCTATCGTATTGTACTTCTGCTAAGTGACTTCTCTAAATATGTCTACTCAAATTATGAAAGTTTCTTCAAGAATGGTTCACTGGTTTGTCTCAGCTACCACATAGACTCCCCCTATCTATTATTCATCATACTTGGGAGTCTCTAAGCCATATGGCTTAGAACAATTCTTGTTCTCATGCAGATTCATCATCATCTTCATCGGTACATTCATCATCTCTCTAAGCTCTGACTTTTTTCTTTCTGTCTGTGGATTCATCTTTCACTACAATACCTGAAAGTATAATCTCTTGAATCTATTCCTTATTAAATGTCCTTATTTTCTTTCATTTCTTTTCCAAAACTTTATGTATATGATATCTTTCTTTTTCTCTATAGATTTTTCTTCATCTCGTTTTACTTACAATCTTGCGATCTCTGGAACCTGGTTTTTTTTCACCCGTTCTTCCTGTTTTCTTATCCATACTTTATTATATCTGATATCAATATTCTCTTTCATGGAAGTATCGATCATTCTTCTACAATCACGAGCTATGTGTCCATAATTATGACATTTGTAACATTCAATGTTACGTGGGGCCACTTAGGCATTTATTTCTTGAACATTTATTTTATAATCCCTGCAATCTGCAACCATATGTCCAAAGTTAGTACACTAAAAACAATGACCATAAAATAAATTTACAGACATGGGATTGAATGATCTTCTTTGTGGTGTTGTCCTTCTGAATTTATTCCTTGACTGATCATGATCATTGTTGAATCCTCTTTGTGGTTTGAACATGGATGGTCTTCTTGGAGATGTATCTTTATTAGTTTTCTTAGATTCTTATTGACCATGATTCCTTCCTTTTAGTACTTATGCATAATTCTTGATATTTTCTTCATTCTTCTTTTCTAGCAATTTATAGTTCTTCTCTTCATTCTCTATTGACGATGTAGATGTTTGTCTGTTCAACGTTCTTGTTGAGCTTGATGAATTTACTTCTCAATGTGAAAATTTATTCTTCAAGATTCTCAACCTCTTCTTCTTTATTTAATATCCGATATTTCATGACTTCTTATGTTCTCTTTGCTTCTTCATGATGAATTTTTAATGTCATCATTTCTTCTTCAAGTACTTTCTCTTTTTGACCAAACTCTGACTGAAGTTAGTTTAGATCGTTAGTTATTTCCTTAATATGATCTATCAATATCTTATCTCTCATTTATGCTTCTTTCGTATGTGTTACTATGTTGGCTTCCAAATATTGTTTTTGATCTTTAATATTTTCGTCAATATTTCTAGCTTCTTCTAACTCAGTTCTTAAGTTATTGATGAATTGTTAGGCTTATTCAAAAATGAGAACACTTTCCTTTTGTTTCATCAATTCTTTATTGAGTGACTTGTTTTCTTCTCTTTCTTTTCTTAGTTCATATAAAACACTAATCCATTCTGATTCATAATTGTCTTCTTCTTCAATTAGTTTTTCGGTCTCATTTCTTTCATGGAATCCCATTTATAGATGTCTGTGTTTTTCAGAATTAAAGCAAAACAACATACTTCTGTTGATTATGTACTCTTCATCTTCTGGATCTGTTTGACATGGTGGACATCTTTCTTCTTGATCTTTACCTACATATTCTTTGGAATTTTTTGTATTTGTGATGGGTGAAAAATATATATCATGTAACTTATCCCAAATTTCTTTTGCTGATGAAAATTTACCAACCTTTTCTCTTAATAGATTAGGTAATTCTTCCGAGATGAAATCCATTGCTATTTTTTTTATTCTTCTTCAATTATTTATTGGTTTTAGTCTTTTCCCTTTTTGAACTATGATATCATGTAACAAATGATGGCCAAATATAATACCCATGTGCCTGTAAAAATATTTTATTCATTCAGATCCATATCTCATACTTTAGACCATTCTGACCATTAAACAATGGTACTCCATTCTCAGAATAATCCATGATCTCCTTCAAGTTGTTAAACTTTTTCTTGAAGGAACCCACTCCGATACCAATTGTTAGATTACTAAGAAGGGGGATGAATTAGTGATGAACAATTATACCAATTATTAATCCTTTAAACCAAAAAATATATTCTTTTACTTATTCAACCATGTTCATATGTTCATAAACAATATATTATTGTATCATAAGAATTAAATTAATCAATGAATAATAAACAATAATAAACACATCCACACAATGCACATTACAACAATATTTACGAAACCTGATGTGGGAAAAAACCATAGAATGATTTTATTATATGTCAAGAATTACATTCAAGGAAGCACCAAATTGCAATTCTCGAGCTACAATTGGAAGAAGGCTCCAACCCCCTAGTTTCTCGGGTTAAAACCTGAGGGAATCTCCAACTCTCAAATTATCTGGCACCAAGGAGAAGGAGGCTACAACCCCTTATGTTCTCTGGATACAAACACCTAGTTTCCGAGAATACATCCTAACAGAAAATCCAACTCCTTAATTCTATAGCTACAACTAGAAGGAGGCTACAACCCCCTATTTTCTCCAAATACAATCAAAAGGTGGCTGCAACCATCTATCATTTCCTATCTAACCACCCTAAAATATAAGCAGAATGATGGAACCACTCTCACACTATGAATATGAGATATACTATTGTAAACTTGTACCAATCAACCTACACCAAACAACCTGTAACAAACTGTGCCAAACAACTTGTAATCAACCAGTACCATAAAAAAGTGCATCAACCATGCACCAACCTGTACCTCAACCTATACCATAAACAAGTGCATCAACCATGCCCCAAACATGTAAAAATAACCTGTCACAACAACCTATCCAAACAATCAGAACAACCTGTCTCATCAATATTATCAACCAAATCAGATCTATTCACCAAGATCAATCACCAAAACAATTCTCAACAATGTGCATCACAACAACTCATAATCAACACCAAGATCAATATGTGTTTATAATAATATACCAAGATAAGTATGCTACATCATCCTTAAACCATGTGTCAACAATACTACTAAAAAGTGTCTCTAGCCATGTACCAAGTATGTACCAATTATGCATCAACTATAACTCATCAAGATGTACCAACACCATCAACTATACACATCATGTATGTGCCAACTCATCAACTACTTGTCTCAACCATGTACCCAACATGTACCTCAACCATATACAAATATAAACATCAAAATTTCTCAAGAAATACATTGCACTATCCATAAGAAAATACTATAAACCATTACATGAAACCATGTGCTACAACCTCACTGTTATACAACCTCTATCTCTAACATACCTCAACCAAAATCCCTCATAAATTTCATCATCCAAATTTGTTTTGTAACTCTGTAACATACCTGGTGTATATGATCACATACCTGCAAACCTTCCTTAACTTTAACAACAAAATACTAACATTTTCATCAAACTTTACTTTAGTCTCACATGAATAATTTTGGATTAGTCAACAACCCTAACTTGAAATAATCATAACTATGTATCTCTAATGAATAAAGATATGAAAATAGTACAAAATTTTCTTGAATTTATTTTATGCAATTCCTCAAGGTTTCACTACTTGGAATCTCTTAGAAAAAGAATTATAGCAAAGATGGCATACCTTGTTGAATTATGGATTATTCTAGAGATATAAGTTGTAGATAATGTCCCACACATAATATTTGTTGTATGGATACGAAAATGGTACTCAACATACTACGACCTCTAATCTAACCAATACATTTCATCTCACTGAATTTGGATATGTTATGAAGAAGTTATCACATTTTTACCTGAAACACTTATTTTAGACTAGTTTCACTACTAGCCACAAACCCTATTTTCCATGGAGTGTAACTCCAAAAATAAAACAAACCAGAAGATGAAATTTTTATCACAGCTACTTGGATATGTTTTCTCAATGGCCTCCATATTTCGCTATCTGTATCATTATATAAAAAAATTATTGCAAAAATAGTGAGATGACTTGTAAATAACATACCTTAGAAAGCATCATCAAAAGACTTTATCCCCCCTTGAATTTTGGTCTTGTTTACTTCACCTTCCCTCTTAAATTTGCCTTCTATATATCCTTTCATTACCTCAATCAGTCATAGATATTCAATATGATCAATGGATGTAAATGGGAGACCCTTTCTCTCTTATTTATATTCTCCAAGTAGATTCCTCTAGAAGTATCCACTTAACCACTTTGTCCACTTAGCCACTTCGTCCACTTAACCATTCTGTCCACTTAGCCACTTTTTCCACTTAACCAACTTTGTCCACTTAGCCACTTTTTCTATTTAACCATTTTGTCTACTTAGCCACTTTGGCCACTTAACCACTCTTAACTCAAAACCTCTTGTTGCAACTCAATTTTATATAATCATTCAATTCATAGATTTCTTTACTTGAACTAAATTGTTGTTTCAACCACTTTATTACTTAAATTATTTCTTGGTCAACCACTTTGACTATTCAATCGTATCATCACAACTACTTTACCATATTTACCAAACTCACAAATTCTTATTGCAACTAATTTATTTTTAATTATTTTCTTAATCCAACAACCATACCCATGAATAACTCCTAGTATCACCCACTTTGACTAGTCAACTTCTTCTAAGAGTTTCTAGAGTAATTTGACTTCTTTGACCTTCTCGGGGATTCTAGATAACTCATGAGGGTTATTCAACTTCATAAGGCCATAAATATTTAACTCTGAGGAGTTATGTGAGATTCCACCTATCACCAGAAATAACATGACATGTACTATCCATATAGAATAATATTAAATGTAAATTCATTGATCTTCATTCCCTTATACCTCAAAGAGACTCGGGTCCCTTACCAATGCCTTTGTGCTACCATAATTCACTATGAGGCTTCTCCAAGGGTTGACATCAATCACTAAGGGTTGACATCAATCTACAATATCACTCTTCAGTGGTTGAAATAAATGACAACCAACAATCCATACCAATTGTCGATCAATATAAGAAAAATTTCTCGCAGAGATACCAATGGTTGTAGAAAAGAGTGGAAGCTCTTCCTTGTGAGGAAATCTGTGGAGCTATTGTTTGTTGGTTTCTTGTGTGTGGCCCCTATGTGGCTCGCGGGATAAGGGGCAATAAGGATACCCCTAACATTGGATCAGAGGTACCAGTGAAGTCTTTATGATTAGCAAGTGAAAGAAAGGAGTAGCGCAAGTCCACGTTGAAGGAAATCTTCCATTCACCATCATCTTCAATTCCGGTAGTTTATTTCAAAAATATTATTTTGTCTTAAAAATATATTTGCATCTTAGTGTGGTAAATTTTAGAGTAAAATTTCCAAGCTCATTCAAGAGCGAATGTGCAATCCAAAACGTTGAATTGTTGTGAACTTCCATTTTATCCACCAAAATCGAAAATATGGAATTGTTTGTTCGCTACCAATTTTTGTATAAATCGAAATTGTGGAATTGATGTTCGTTGTCGATTTATAATAAATTTACATTTTGAAATAAGAACAATTCATAAGATCCATTAACTGAATGGCACTCCAAAATATTGAATCCGTATGGTGTTTTAGTAACGTCATTGTTCTTCAAACTAGAAATTCGTAGGGTTGTAGGTTATAGGACTAGCATGTATCGATGCTCTATCTTTTTGTTTCTTCTTATTTTTAAGATTGTGGTATCATTGGAATATCTATTTTCATTACCGGAACTGGCTGGACTTTCCACCATGTCGTGGTTAACTTCTGGTATTATACTTCCTACTTATCGTTTGGAATTGGGTATACTCATTAGAAGACTCAGTAAGTATGAGATCCCAATTGTTGCAACCCCGTATATTGAATATCTTAGGTATCGAGAGTCATGATTGTGTGAGTGTTGAATTACTAGTTCACAATTTTACCTTGCACGAATGTCACTCTGAAGCTACGTTACATGTTGACAAGTTTCCTTTCATTGACGTGTGGGTAGTTTTAAATTTTAAATCTCCATGCCAGGATTCGACTAAAAAATTCACCCGAGTGGCATTTTCAAATATTAGTGAACTCTCACTCACTATCAATGCCAAATTTCAGACATAAATCCTGAACTAGAAGTGAAATGAACGTATGCTCAACTGATAGTCAAGTGTATGGATGAATCCATTACTAGTATAAGGCTCCTTACCGGTGTTGCGCTTAGAGTTTGGTAGTTGATACCCTCTTATTGTGACTTCTCGTTTCATTTACACATTTATAGAATCTTTTAAATATGGGAACATATTAATACTATCGATGTTTTACTTACTTTCCTTAAACAATCTAAAGTTTGGATATTCAGGAATTAAGCGTAAATTTAATATTGTACTTTTAAAAATCTAAGCGACCTCTAAGGATAGATTGACTCTAGATATTCTTTCATTTGGGTGTACAAATATTTAAATGAACTGTTACTTGATACTTATTAGTCCCTACCCTTTGGGCTGCTTATCGGGCTTGAATTGGCCCTTTGGACTCCTTGCAATGTGACCACGCGTCTTTCTTTTAAAGTGCTATGGGCTTTTCCCGGTTTTTTTCCTTTCAAAATGCCGAAACGCGAAAAATCGCCTTTGGACTTTTCAACGGTCCAGATCATGCAGTGATCGGACGGTCCAGATCTTATCGGGATATCGCGAATCGGGATTTCGCGATTTCTGATGACAAGTTCTTCTGTCCCTTTGATTCCCCGATCTTCGATTTTTCGATGGTTTGTACCTTTTCAGGACTTTCCCGATTCTTCTAATCACTACCACATGTCCCAACAAATGGAAGGTCGTGATCTCTCCTCGCGATTTTGCGATTTGATGCGTCCCGGACGTCTCGTCTCCAGGATCCGCGAAATGTCGATCGCCGATTGACTCATTTGACAAGATGACGTCAGTTGGGCCCTAACACAGAGACTTTCCTCCTGTCGGGATTTCGGACTTCGGAATTTCGAAATGCTCGTGTTTCTTGTCCTCAAGATTCGTGATGTGTCGAATCCCGATTTGCCGATGGCCCTTTCCTCTTCGGGAATTTTTTCGAGTCCCCGGATTTACGCCACGCGTCCTTGAAAGATGGACGGTCCTGATTCAGCCTTGGGATATCGCGACTTGCGATGCTCCAAATTTCTGTCAACTTGAAACCGCGATTGCTGAAACGCCGACGGTTTCCTTGATGTCCTCCATGTGTCCAGTCAAATGGACGGCTTAGATCTGCTTGCGATTTCTCGTATCACGATTTTGCGAGTTGCGATGACAATTTTCTTTGACAACTTGAAACCCTGAATGCCGATATGCCGACGGGCACTACGATGTTCGCCACGTGTCCGGACAAACGGACGGCTGAGATCTTATCGCTATATCGCATATCGCGATTTCGCGAGTTGCGAAGTCCTGTTGCAATGGTCGTTCAAAACCCTAAACTCCGAAATGGCGATGGAGTGTTGGCTTGGATCTGCCGCCACCTGTCCTTTGAGATAGACGACTCACAAGTCTTCTCGGGATTTCGCGTATTGGAGTTTTTGGAGTGCAATTTCCTGTGTGCGTCTAACTACTGATTACCGATTTTGCGATGGAATAGGATCTCGCCACGTGTCTCTTGATGGACGGTCAAGATGACGTCGGGATTTCGCGACTTTACAAGTCGAAATCACTCCTGTGCACTGCAAAGGACTAAACCTCGTGCACCTTCTCGCTGATCCAACGGTTGTCGGTCCTTTGCGCAATATCTGACGGCTGAAACTCTTTCGCCTTTTCCACACTCTCCTCGTCCCTTCTCGACTGGTTTCCCTCTCTGGATTCGTTCACAGGACGAATCTTACGGCCTCAGTGGTTGTTCCATGCGTTTTTGACGCAATCTTTCCCGAATTTGATGGAATCTTCTCCTGCGGAAGAAAAGATTCGTGAATCTTTCAAAGATTTGAAAGAATTTCACGAATTCTTCGTTCCGTGCTTCAATATTTAAAAGATGTGAGGGAAATTTTCGAGTTCTTTAAAATTTCTCGCCTCCTCCGGCTTTTCTTCGTCAATCTTTGACGATTCTTGAAAAGATTACAAGAATCTTTACAGTTTTTTCTCTCTCGATCTCTTCGTCCAAGATCTTTCGAGAGTTGTACGCTCTGCTTCCTCCGCAAGCTTCTTACGGCTATCTTTAAAGAGTATTGCAGACAAATTTCCAAACCTTGTGAAAAGTCTGTTTCGCGTGCTCTCAAGATGCGTGTAAGCTCTGCGCTGTGAGGATCGTGTTTCTCTCCCGACTGTGTGAAGAGGCTTACTGCTGTAACTCTGATACCATGATAAATTGTGAAGCAAAGAGAAATGCAGAGAGAAAAGAATAGAACAGAAAAATAGTATATTGAAATGTATGAAGAAGTACTGAACCTGTTACAATGCAAGATGGTTGAGCTAAATATGCTCAAGCAAGACAAAAATAGAAAGTACAACTGTCCAGTACAGCTGGCAGTGTTCAGTCAGACTGTTGAGGTTACATTATGTTTAACAACTATTAGTAATCAATTGTGCATTCCCTTGTTAGTATGAGACTAAAACCAAGAAATTTAACCAAAGTTTCAATTGTTTAATGCAGTTTTTCAATTCATATTTCTTATTTAACCCTAATTTTTAATTTGGAGGTCTTAATTGGCCTCATATCGAGGAAAGTGGCCACAAATTTAGGAAAATAGATGGTCAAAACTTGGTGAACATGATATATACATAGAAATGTGAATTAATGCTAAGTTTCAACTTAGCATTATTTGAAACATTAAATGCTATCATTAATATTTTCCTATGCATACAGTAACCCTCATATCGTAACCTGTAATGAGGAGCCAACCCTGTCTCCTTCCAAGTGCCCTCCCCTTGGTCACTTGCATGTTGCTTATCATTATTATAAATCATATTTTAAACGCACTTATCCATCTACTTGCTCCTCCGTTTTCTCCTCGCTTTCCATACTCTCCACCCTTCGTTCCTTTCTGCTTAGTTCATATGCTTTCTCCTGACTCTCCACCCTATGTTCCTTTCTTCTTCCTTCCTCCCTTCTGCTTTCTTCTCTCTTCCTTTCTGCTCTCATGTCCATGTCATTGATCCAGACTCTCAGACCCTCCATCCGCTTGCTCCTCTTTCTCCTCGCCTTCTCTCCTCGCCTTCCAGACTCCACCCTCCATTCCTTTCTACTTCGTTCCTCTCTTATGATTTCTTCTCCATTCCTTTCTTCTCTGCTTTCTTCTCCTTTCCTTTCTACTCTGATGTCCATGCCATTGATCGAGACTCTCCCACTCTCCAATTGAGCCCTTTTACTGCGCTTCCAATTAAGCTCCCCTTAAGAAACTGTGGAATTGTTATTACTATTTAGGGTGGAGGTGGGTCATCCTCGAGTGAATTCATCCTCCAACATTACAATATTGAATATAAAAAAAGGTTGCAAGCTGAGTCCTACATTTAATATTTGTACATCTTCTATGATAATACTATCGTTTATTGAGAGACATGAGATAGATTTATCATATATATCTCTTCTCGCATGCACACCATGAAAGACTTCAGACATAAAAATTTGGTGCTTCTAAGAAAAACCAATCTTGCAGTGCAATGTCGAAATTTGAAAAATCCATGGAAATGAACATAAATCTGTCAAACCAACATTATAAGATATGTATAACCATTAGGAATTCCTCTGCAAGTTCCCATCCGAATTGACTTTGTACATATTCTCAAACTGTATACCAAACAAAAGCAGAAGAAAGAAAAATAAAAAACAAATATTGAGCGGAGAGACTCCATTCTATCTACAACAGAAGAAAGAAGACCTCTTTTGAGAGTACCTTATTCGGGTTTTCGTGGCAATACAACGCTTGAAAATGAATACCTTTTACGAGTTTTCGCGAGGAGGTCCAGTGCTTGGTTGGCTTACTAAATTGAATGGATGTAGTCATGAAGATAACTCCTCTATCAAATGTTCTGAGGAGACTGCTACTTCCTTTCAATTCACACTGGGTCTACTAGCAGACTTTTCCACTGCAATATGATGAATTAGCATACTTTTCTGCTGCTACCATTTCATAACTGAAATAGTGAACCACAACCGAAATCTAACTTATGGGTAGGCTTCTCTAGCTTGCTGGGTTGAATGGGGGATGGCTTCTTTGATAATTGATAGTTCAAAGACAAATAGATCCCTGCTCGAGTGTCGTGCCCAACAGGTCGAACTAGTAACTTTTTGCAAGGATGGACCATTCTCATGAACAATGGTTCAGTGTATGTTAGCCCCTCGATTGGATCTAGAGGTTGTTGTTTCAAGAAAGAAGCATGAAAAAACTCTAATCTGACACACATTTCTTTACTATGAAACACACATGTCCTTTTTGTGATGATATTCATGTACACATTTCAAAAACACGCAGTCCTCGCATATATTTATGAGGACCATGAGGCAAGAGACTTCTATGTTTGTATTTGTTTAATTAACATTTTGTGTATATAGTTCATTTGTTCATTCCATTCCTTAAATTACTATTCAATTGACCCCATTAAGGCATAGGTTTTTGGATCTAAGATTGCATGGACGCGTCTAACCAAACCAGTGTGCCATGCACCCTGTTCAGCTACAGTTGGAAGAAAAATATCACCAAATCAAAAAATCCTACTGAGTTATTGAGTAGCACATCACGTTAAAAAATCATCCCAAGAACCCCCAACTCATTTCTGTGTCTGAACAAAATTCGAACTAAAGTTTGTCATCTCATTTTCATTCCTTGTGTCTTCGGTACATCTTTCCAATAAAATTATGATGCAAAGCCCCATATGCACTTGTAAATGTTCCCATTTGCACCTGAGTTCACAACAAGAGATCTCCCACAATTTGCTTAATACTTCAGGTCTAGTAAAAAAATCTTTGGTTCTTTGCCACTCCTCTTATACATGGCGTTGATGCTCGGTAGACTGTCGAATTTTTCATGACAAATGGTGATTAACTTTAATGATGGATATGCATTTGGGTTTGCCTCAGGGTTGATTTTTTTTTTGAACATTTTAAAATACTCTATTATACTATATTAATCATCTTAATACATATCTTATACTTATCTTATACTTAACTATAACTATAACTAAGGTCATCTAATAAATCAAACTATACTTAACTCTTTGAACTAAACTGAACTGACATTAACTAAACTGAACTCCTATAACTCAACCTACGTGAGGAAATCTAAAAAATCTATCATAGAAGCCTAAGCGCAAGCCCTCCTCTTGTTTATCTACTCGAAAAAACATTTAGAATAAGATCAGAGGTTAATTGAATGATTTACCATAGAGTTAAAAACTTATAAATATCTTTATATTTGAGCTTAGCCTAAAATTCATAAGATAATTGTATAATATCAGAGGTAAATTGAATGATCTACCATAGAGTTAAAAACTTATAAAACGATAAAATTCTAAGGATAAAAGTCATACCCAAATTCTAGTAATTAGAATTTATGGATTAGAAGGTGATAGCATTATATTAAATTGCATCATGATAATTTATTTGTGAATCTCTTTTATATATATTTTTTGGTGTAGCATACAACATCGTTATTGAATACGCTTACTTCGTAAATAATTGAAAGTACAAGTGTTGGGTTGGAAGTTTAGTCAACATAGTGAAGTCTAGGAAGTAGTCATTCATCAAGAATTGTATGACGAGTTTCCGGTTAAGAGGATTTAATGAATAGAGTCTATATTCTTCCTAAGTGYAATTTATCGATTCTTTAAATAATAGTTATTTTTACTTATTGCTTAATTACACTTGAGTATTTTTTAAATGATTGATAAAGTGTAACTGATTATTCTACGGTTCCTTGGTGAAATTATGGTTAATTATTGTAGTYAATTCTGGTCTTGAATGTGGATTAGGATTGGGGATATGGGAGTTATATACCTCCATGTTTCTCATAACAGTCTCGAGTAGTCCTCAGACTTTAAATGGTCAAAATTAATTGATCTAGATTATTTTTTACACAAAATGAGAGCGGAGATACAATAAAGAAATGCACAGAGATATCACAAATATCCAATAATATAAATTAAATGTATTAGAGATGCAATTATAAACACAAATATGCACTAATACATTATTTCTATTAATGAAAGAAATGTACAAAGACTGTAAAAACACAAAGTGAAAGACTCACTAGAATGGTGGCAACTTATCTCTGAGAAGAGATGTGACGGCTACTCGCATTCGCAAAGAGGTGATTACAATGAGACTCTGAAGGCCTTTTTACAATAAAAAAGAATTTCAAAAACGCTAGACATCCAAAAACTTAACTCTGGAAGATGAAGCACCAAAAGTCATTTGGGCCCCATTTGGGTAAGTTAGTACATCAACTTCCCGGGGTCGTAACTTTTGCATATGATCTTCGTTTTAGGCGTATGATAGCCCGTTAGAAAGGTATCGTTGAGGATATTGATTTTGGGAGATCAAGTATGCCTTCATATGTAATTGAGAAGATCTATCCCGAAAAACCTTCATTTAGGCCCCCAAAATGGCCCCGAAAGTTAAAACTGCTAAAAATAGTAAATTGCCCAAATTGCGAGAAAACTATTTTGAGCTAGGTGGAAAAGGTGGTGGCCACCGATATCCACATGGATCATTAATAATATGAATCCTAGAATTGAGCATTGATTATGTGTCTTGGAGGTCCTTACCTTGCAGGTTGGGTTGCGTGGTGATACAAATTCCCCTTAGGCTCGAGCAATCTCTCGATATAGGATCGATTTACACATGAGAAGAAGTGGCTCTCGGGTACTCACAGAACCCTTAAAATCCTATCCACATGTCTTTTTTCCTTTTCCTACACTAAAATTTGTGCTCTCGATGGTCGTTTTACTCCAACATGGTCTCCACTTTACCTTCGACTCAAACCTAGGGCTTAAAATTTTAAAAGTGCTAACTTTGGAAGAAATCGCATATTACCACGAGCCGGAACCAAGTGATTACTTGAAAGGCACTTATATATATCTTGTGGACTCTGATGCTCTAGAAATCTAGGCTTTGGAGTTTCTATCAACACAACATCACGAATAACCTGAATGTCGAACTGGCAAACTCCCAAATTGGAATTGTCCAAAGCTTCGGGACTCCAATGCTCTGGAACTTTGGGCTTCAGAAGATCATACAAAACAAGACTCCAATTCCTCCACATGCTAAAGTGGAGAACCCTCGAAGGGTTCAAGAATCAATGATCCACACTCCTCGCCGAGATCTATCGTTGAGAAGAAATTACGGGCTTTGGGAATTCCTGTTACTCCAATGAACAATATCTCTAAAATGACTAGCACTAAAGTGGGGATCTACGACTCACACTCCTCCACAACCAACGACTCAGATCCACTCTGAAACTCCAAGATTCAGGACTTTTATCTCCTATTCACCACTACACTTCTGAATCGTCGAATGTCAAGTGGTGAAGGGAAGAGATGTACAGTCCTCGTTCACCTTACAATGAACGTCTAGGATTGAATAAAAAAATTTCACCTACCATCTCCGGATAGTTAGACTTCCAAATACTTGATAATTTGCGGACACTTGTCGAGATAACCAACAACCTATATTTACTTGGTGCTTCGAGAGTTCGGGGAATTTTCACTTTGCACAAAAAACTACCAAATTTTCCTGGAGTGCCTAATCGATGAACCACTTGAGGATCAGACGACTCGTACTTATCCCTGCTATCTATGTTGTAGATTCACTATGGGGCTTCGGACCTTTGGGGAAATTTCCTCCTTTGCAATAAACACCTAAATACTGTGGCAACAATAAAGTCCGAAGGACTTAAGGTTTAACACTCGCACTTCTTACCTTGATCTGATGATTGTAAGGGATATTGATTCCTCCCGAATAGATCTTTCCTGTTCTCTTTCTTACAAAGGGATTTCTCCTCTATCAAGGGACTTACTCCGACTATCTCTCCTTGAGATTTGTCGCTTGAAGGAATTAGACTTGGGTGCACACCTTGAACTTCCCTCTTAAGTTTTTTCATACTAAAAGAAAATCGCACACTTTGTGCTTCACTTACAGTCTAGCACTTAGATTGTTTTCTCCTTCTGCAATCCTTGCATAGGGTTTGTGCAATCCTAATAGGAAGAGTCATTTGAACCTCTTGGGAGGTGAAACCAAGGGTCACCTCACATTGTATTTATGAATATATTACATTAATGGAAATAATCAAGTGTGGAGTTACTCATTAATGGATTTAATCAAGTGTGAATATATTACACTAACTCAAGGCATTCAAAAACTTTTCCTTAGACAAATTCTCAAGGGATTCACACTTTCTCGAGTTTGAACCTAGACTGTTTACATGATGATACCTCACCCCAATCATTACTTGCTAGAAACTAGTTGGTCAAATTCGATGAATTTCATATGCAACATTATTCCAAAAGGAAGAAGTTATAATTAGAATTTAAATTATTTCATATGTATAACTCAAAATCAATTCCATTACATCCATATCCTAACATAGCATAGTGTGTCTATGAGTTGTTAGGGTTGGAACACATAAATTTATTGAAAATTGCCCATCAGATGACCCAAGCATGAGCTTAATGATCACTATAAGGCATATCAATTGTTGATTCATTATAATACATCTACATACACCCTATAATGTGGGCTATGAAATTTAAATGACTTGAGGCATTTCCCAATTCTCCTCCAATTCTTCTAAGTAGGGAAAATGGTCTCAATAGAACAAATTATTAAGATAGAGAGAGCCAATAACAATGTCTTCTCATTTCTCTTGTATTGAATGAAACAAAAAAAAATCCCATTGTGTCAAAGATGGATTCCAGAAATGTACAATTTGGAGCCATGAAGTATGTTGAGTTAATGCAATTATAAGAATTATCATGATGACTTTGATGAGATAACCTGAAGTAATTATAAGTAAGTTTAAAAACTAAATTTAACACTTGAAATGAAATATTATGATACTTAAAAAAAACACTCAAATCTTATTAAAAATAACTTTATTTCCCACCATAAATTTCACAAAATAACAAAAGCAACTTCATGCATAATCTCAATTTAGCTATTATTTTAATTCTATGAACCTTGGGGTGCAACCAAATTCTAAATAGATTTCTAGTGGGCAAAAAGTATGTTCTATATTAATGTCAATAATTAAAAATACATTTAAATCTTAATTATTATATTAATAAGGGTTTCACATCCCAAAGAATTCAAAAAACTCCCCATACTACAAATCTTGTTTCAAATATTTCCATGGACCCACATCAAGAGGGTCCCTTGACCCAAGGGTTTTTGGATAAAAATACAAAGTATGTTATATATTAATGTCAATAATTAAAAATACATTTAAAACTTAATTATTATATTAATAAGGGTTTCACATCCCAAGGAATCGAACAAACTCTCCATACGTCAAATCTTGTTTCAAATATTTCCATTAATAATTAAAAATACATTTAAAACTTAATTATTATGTTAATAAGGGTTTAACATCCCAAGGAATCCAAAAAACTCCCCATACGCCAAATCTTGTTTAAAATATTTACATTAATAATTAAAAATACATTTAAAACTTAATTATTATATTAATAAGGATTTAACATCTCAAGTAATCCAAGAAACTCCCCATACGCCAAATCTTGTTTCAAATATTTCCATGTACCCACATCAAGAGGGTCCCTTGACCCGAGAGTTTTCGGATAAAAATACATTTAAAACCGAGGATAAAAATATATTTAAAACCTAATTATTATAAGAATAAGCGGTTCATATCCCCAGGAATCAAACAAACTCCCCATTAGCCAAATCTTGTTTAAAAAAATTCCATGGACCCATATCAAGAGGGTCGATTGACCCAAGAGTCTTTGGATCCATCCACCACCCTTAGATTGGAAACAGAACACGAAATCTTTAACGAGCACTCAACGGCTAAAAAGAAGGGCACTTGGTAAGCCTTGTGCAAAATTGCGGGTTTCACTGGCTAGGGGACAAGAGGATCCCTTAAATACCAGACATTCTCAGCAGGATATAAAGGGCTTTTTCATCTTTTATTTTTTTCCACAAGCCAAGCCCAACCTAGCCCATGGATGGTATGCTTCTTCATATTGCTTGCTCATCACACTCCTGACTACATCGTTTTGATTCCTATTAATAACATTACTTTGATTTTGGGTGTTGTTTAGTTGTGGTGGAGGACGAGAATTGGAGCAGCGCAGCACCATAATTACAGTCTTAGTAGTAAAGCTGGTAGACTGAGGGAGTTGAATCTAAATTATTATTATTGTTATTACTATTATAAGGAGGGTGTTGCCCATGGAGACCGCGGCCTCAATTTCTTCAAACCCTCGCACTGTGGAGGAAGTGTTTGTAGACTACAGAGGCCGCAGAACTGCTATCGTTCGTGCTCTCACCACGGGTAAGAAGCTCTTCACTTTTATTTTAAAATTTATCCTTTCCTCTCCAAAGCTTGATTAGTTTCAGTAATTTTTTCTTCTCTGCTCATTGATCGTTCGTACATTTTGTACGCCTTTCTTTTCCTTTGCAGAGATCGACCAGTTTTACTCGTTTTGCGATCCAGGTCAGTGGACTTAATTCTTGTGTTCTTTTCACTAGATCTAGGGTTTTCTTCGGTATAATGTTTGGAGTAGGCGGAGTTTGAGTTTGCTCAGAAACATTCCATGTTTATGTGCGACTTTTAAAAGATTTGGCTGATCTTTGAAAAATTCAACCTGAGCTTACCTAGATGTAGCACCTATTTCTAAGGTTAACCATAGACGTCGCCTTTAACATACTATTTATTATTGCTGTAACTCGACGTAGGCAAGGCCCTGGCCGCATTTGAATGGTCCAAGAGGACAAGGGCGGATATCTTTCAGTGAGGCCCTTTTTGCGTTGATCCATTACTATATTGATATACTTTTGTATAAGAATTTGGCGATTCGAGAATTCATGGTGTTACTGGCTGGAGTTAAGTAAGCTAAAGTTCTAAATCCTTCATAATTTAGTAACAGTGTAAAGTGTAGAAAGGTGAATCAAATAAGTCAACAAGTATAACTGATTTTTCAAAGGTAGGTTGGTAACATATTAAAAAAAATAGAAGGGCCCGTTTATTTCAAAATTATTATGATTTGGCATTGATAGATTGCTGTTGAGAGGCCGTTTTCCAACACAGTGATTTTGTATACTCATATTTTTAGTAAGAGTATACTTTAGTGAAACAGTCGTTTCGAAGAGGTCTTTAATTTTATAGTGGACAGTATTTTTGCAGTCTTAGGTTTTCATGCCGAGCAGTTGTATTTTCCTTGGTGAGTAGCATTGATTATCTCTGCCTTCCAAGATTTTATCTTCGGAGATTTAAAATGATTGGTTTAATAACTAGAAATCCTTTCTCCCTTCCAAGATTCTATCTTGGGAGCTTTAAAATGATTGGTTTAATAACTAGAAATCCTTTGTGAGTAGCAATTGATCATCTCTGCTTTCCAAGATTCCATCTTAGGAGCTTTAAAATGATTGGTTTAATATGGTTGAGGGCATTATTTGATCTCTGCCTTCCAAGTTTCCATCTTATGTCGGACCTTTAAAATGATTGATTTAATATGGTTGAGGGGATTATGGGTTTCAGCAATATTTCGGTCTTTGTCAGTATTTTTTGGAAAGAACTTTTGCATTTTTTATTAACCTTATTTTTAAATACTTTCGAGCATTTTTTTATGAGCTATCATGTTTTTCTGAAAAGTATGCAATAATAAGAGCCCCTTATTAAATAGATTATGTTGTTTGGCTACTTAAATTTATTTTATTGAGACAGAAAATTATAGTAATTTTTGGCAAGTGTTTAAATTATTCAGGATGTGTTAATTAGATCTTTGTTAGTACTTGATGTGTTATTGAGATCTTTGTTAAGAATCGTATTACTTGAACTTGTTTTCAGGCAAAGACAATTTATGCTTATTCGGATATGCTAATGAATCATGGAAGGTTAAGTTTCCTACTGATGAACTCCCACCTGAGCTCCCAGAACCAGTTTTAGGTATCAATTTTGCAAGAGATGGCATGAAGAGGAAAGATTGGATTTCCACGATTGCTGTGCACAGTGATGCGTGGTTGGTTGCAGTTGCTTTCTTCCATGGCGCTCACTTTAACCGGAATGAGAGGTATTTATTTAGTATCTGTGTTTCATGCTTCTCAAAATAATATTATAGTAGCAGAACACGACACTAATTTTATTTAAAGACACATTAAAAATTTTGTTCTGATTTTGTACGTCATAATTTTTTATCATTTTATCATAACTTTTCTTTCTATTTGCCTACACATAATAGTCATCCAGATGACCTGTAGTTTAATAAGTTTTCAGGCTTACTTTTATTTCTATTTGCCTACACATAATACACATAATAGTCATCCAGATGACCTGTAGTTTAATAAGTTTTCAGGCTTGCCACAATAGAAGCTGAACTTTGGATTTTCCTTCACCTACTAGTCATCCAGATACCCTGTAGAAGTTTTCATGCTTGCCACAAAGAAGCTGAACTTGCATCCATATATGGTGGCACCATTCAGCGCTAATTTTATTAGGATACATCATTTAGATTTTCCTAGTTATAATAATGATCCAGATCGTTCTTTTTGTTTTGGTTTTTTTATTTATAGATCCAGCCATTTTAGTCTTTAGTATCCAATTATCCAATTTTCTCACAGACAATTTTGGAGACAATTTTCTTGACAACAAGTTCTTTCGTCCTTCTACCTCTTGCTCTTTTTAGATTAGTCTCTGCTAGTCACAATCATTTGAGACAAGGCATGGATTTTTCTCACACTTCCTATCATTTTGCTTGACACTTTTTTCCTCTGTTTCTAGACTGGATCCAAAGATCATTGAGTAGTAATATACATCATTGTCTATCCCACCTTTGTTGGCTCAAGTCCTCAGTTTGTCTATCCCAACTTTCTGGCCCACAGCCTGTTTGCATTTCACGAATCGGCAAATATCATTACGAATTGGTTTTGTTTCCGGCATTTGTAAACACCATATCCTCTTAAAAAAGCAACCCAAGCTTTGGCTTCATGAAAGAGAATCCATATCTTCTTAAACAATTCAACCCCGGCTCAAATTAGGAGAGCCGGATTTGATCGGATTATAGAAACTTTTCTTTAATGCATATGCTTCCTAATGAAAAGCTGCATGAAAATGGCCGCTTCATAAACACATCAATTTGATGACATTCGACATGATTCTGTCAGCCTACTGGACCGTCCAGTTGTTTTTAAAATAAGACCTTCCAGTGAATGGAGCAAGAAATAGGATATTATTTTCAACAGCTGTCCAGAGCCGAAATGTTTTGGCAAACATACAATTATACAAGATATGCTTAACTGTCTCAGGTTTGTTAAAGACCACACACCCTCCATCAATAGAAGCAGAGCGATACGACTGATTCTTCTCCCTGATACTATTACGAAGAGCCAGCCACCCCAAGACATGTATCTTAAAGGGAGATCAAGGCTTTGATTCTTCTCGCGGATACTATTAGGAAGAGCCAGCCACCCCAAGACATGTATCTAGTCTTCCAGATGCCTTGACATGTTGACACCATAGTTACCAAAGTTCAACATTGAAATCGAATTCAGTATGATATGGAAATAATGTAGGCACTTCCTTAATATAAAATTCCACCGGATTAATAAGAGCATACCCCGGTTGCTTCATTGCAGAGAAGCTGAAGCTATATGTATTATAAATTACATGTTGATAGTGGAAAACCAACAGATACGTTTTCTTAATGACCAAAACTGAGGAAAACAAACAAATATGTTGCCTTAGTGACCATAACGAGAATGCATGCAACTTCAATGTTGAAAAATCCGTAACTATCCAGATTGCCTTAAACTTTCTAGCAAAACGGTCTACCTTCTCCCACAGTGGTGTCATAATACACTATTATGAAGCAAAGCTGTTTCGAAAAACAAATTGTTTTCCTGATTACCAAATTCTTTGGTGTGATTGGGCCAAACCTGGCAACTACTCTTGACATCTTTGATCTACGTTACTACAGAATCATTATGTTTCATTTCATAATCGGACTCATGGTCAGTGCTTCCAATTTCATGAGAAGTTGATATAGATCGTAACTTTGTATCTAGTAACCAATTATCATCATTTCAATACATAAGTGATTGTTCAAAAGCTATCTTAAAAGCGAAAGAAGTTATGTTTTTTAGAAAATCTTTTAACAAAATTTATGTATGTAGTTTCAAGGTTTAGAGATGAAGTTTTGTGCTCCATGCTGTTACCTATGTTATTTGTATGTCTTTTATATAAAGCTTTGGGATTTCTGTTTTGCATTTTTTTTTCTTGGTACTTTTCCCATTCCATGTGCTACACAAGTGTTGCTGATATGTTTTAGCTATTTTTTTGTTAACATGCAGGAAACTTCTTTTTAGTATGATAAACAATTTCCCTACTGTGTTTGAAGTGGTTACTCAGAGGGAGAAAGGAAAGGAGAAGGCTAATTTTGATAATAGAGGAAGCACATCTAAACCATATGGGAAGGTTAGGAGTTTTTTTTTCTTTGAGAATACAAAAGAATATTTTTTTTTCATTTTTCTTTGGTAAGAAAGCTTGATTGCCATGACATGATTTCTGTTTTTTTTGTAGCCAATGGAAGATGGTAAATTAAAAAATATTGTATTATCTTCAACCCTAGAGGACGAAGAGGAGAAAGAAACATACAAGGACGATGATGAAGAGAACAATGATACAATTTGTGGAATTTGTGAGAAGACCTATTATCCTGATGAATTTTGGATTGGGTGTGATACTTGTTACAGATGGTATCATGGAAAGTGTGTGAAAATTTCGCAAGCTAAATCTAAAAGTATCAACAAATACAAATGCCCTTTATGTAATAAAAGAAAGTTCACTAGTGGATAGTATGAGTAGTATTTGTCTTGCCTTACCAACCTTTTCACATGGAAAGTTCATTCCAAATTGCAATAACCATGGTTTGAAGTAGCAAGTATTTTTCAAAATTTTAAGGTCATTGTTTAAATTTGACCACTGAAACTGTTGTTTTAAGGTATCAATGTTTTGATGCCTCTACAATATTGAACATGCATTCATGTATGCATAGAAGTTTAACATTGTATTGCTGCAAGATAAATTTCCATTTCTCATTTCTCAAACTTGTTATTTTTATTTTTATTCCCAATGCAATAATATGAATGTGATAAACTTTTTATTTTCTAGGAAGGGTGGTTGTTTATCTTTAATTTCTGTCTATTTGAAAATTTTCCATTATGAAATTCTTGTTAATGAGAAAAACTTGTTATTGTTTAGTTCATTATCTAGTTTATATAAATTGGTTTTGTAAGGTATTTATTTTTTAAATTTTGTTTTGAAAGGGCCATCCCTATTTGGAAATATCCTTCATGTGGATTCATCTCCTTCTTCATAAGACATACAACAATGAAGTATTCCTATTATCCACTTAGCCAAGATTTTTATTGTCTACCATGTTGATGGCATGTTTCATTTTCCTCTATCTAATTATTGGTGTGTTCACTAAAAAGTTCTCTTAGGAATTTGATTTTATTTCATTTTCATTGTATAATTCTTTTAAGGGACTAGTTTGCAGCAAATTGAATTTGTATACTCACAAAATAGTTATTTGTTGATATTTTAAATAACTTGAATATGATATTTCAATTATATTTGGGTATAAGAATATTGCTACCTTACTTTTAAAGAGGTGATAATTTCTTATTTCGTATAGTTATGAATGAGAACGATATTGAATATTCCTCCTATTCTCATTCAAAACGATAATACATACTAGGAGCATCATTCAAAACTATAATATGTTTTTAGAGACACATTATTTATACACGTTTATTTTTGGTTCTTGATATATTAAAAATATGTTATTGGTTTTTGAGAAGTACATTCAAAAGGAAAAGGTAAGTTAATTTATAAAATAATTTAAATCTATATTGATAAGTAAATGAAATTGTAAGTAATTATTATAGCATCTATTGAGAGTAAAAGAATATCACCAAGAGGATTTGATTACTTTAGACATGAAAATCTAGTCAAATATCATCTTTTCCAAATAAAATTGGTCCTTTAAGTTTTTAGGAGATTAAGTCCACTTTTAGGCCTGTAGGATTGAAACTAGATTTTGATTTGTGAAGATTACAACCAAATTTGAGATGTCCATAAATAGGTTACTAAGACTTTTTCTAGATGAGAATTATGGCTAATGTATAGTTTCTTTTGAAAACTATATATTTTTGTCCAAATAAATTTTTGGTTTGGAAATTAAAGTGGTCATTCTTGTTTACAATTATTGTTACATCGAATTGGTCCATTTTTGTTAATAATTAGCTTTTAAAATTAGGTGAGGAGAATAATAAATTTGATTTTTTAGTGTTTCATTTTTATTACAACTACATGTTTTTAGGCACCCGTAATGCTAGTTTAAAATGGTAAGGATCACTAAGATAGCTATTTCAAGTTTCACATGGATATTTTTTTCCCATAATTTAACTCAAATTTGATATCCAACACACACATCATGTAGTTGTACCATCAAAAAATTAGTAAAAAAAAGAAAACAATAGTAATGAACATGAGTAGAATAAGTTTTTCCAAGAGTGGGCAACTTTGTCCTTACTTGTGTTTATAGTTATTTAGTTGATGTCTTTGTAAACATTACATAAATATGAGAGAAAACATGCTATATTTTGACTATATCATATCTAAACTTCAACTCTAATTAGTTTTTTATGAGTCATTTGTTCATTCTCCATTTTTTCTTTTCTAATTTTCAAGCATTAATTATTTAACTCAATCCTACATGAAACAATAAATAAACATTGCTAATATTTGTTAATGTTTTTTTCATAATTATCATTTATTGGAATCCTAATTTAAAATGAATCTTATCAAATTACTTTTTCTGTGAAGATAATCAAACTACTTGAATCTAATACATCTACACATTTTGAATATATTTGTCGTTTGTACTCAAAATCCCAATCAATATTCATCTTCCTCAACTTTTCAAATTATGATCATATTTAACTTTTCCCTCTTAAGAGTTCATAGTTTGAACTTTGTCTCCACCTCGAGTTTTATTTTGAAGGTGTTTTCCTCATAAAGTCTATTGATGAGGTTTCATTTATCCTTATTGTTTACAAGTCATTCAAGCCTCACATAGTGTTTCAATGACACTCAAATGACCTTGTACTGTTCTAGTCATTCAAGTATCCCATAGTGTTTCAATGAAACTCAAATGACCTTGTACTCTTCTAGGCATGCAAATTCAAGTGCACTTCACAGTTAGGTCTCTTGATGAAATGAATCCTACAATTTCCTTATGCATGTGTGGCCTCTAAGTAGACTTAGTGGCTTGAGAAAATATTGACTCTCACTAATATGTGGTTTTAGAATATATTTCAACTTTTGCATCTTATAGAGGATGGTGTATTCTCCCTCGCATTCACATGGGGTTTCAAATTTATCCATCACTAAAACTTTGTCTTACTCATTCCTAGTGTGTTTCTTGAACACACCCTAGTTGTCTTTATCCTTTTAAGTAGGGAAAGAGATTTTTGGAGATTATATTTTCTAGAACTTCTGAAATCCAATTGTCTTAATAATTACTAATCCTCAATCAAAATAGAAAATTTTCTCAATTTTTATTTTTATTTTACTACTTTATGTAAACTAATTTTATTTTTATGAATATAGGATAAAGGAAACTATGGCACAAAACACCATATCTCACTACTATTAAGGTCACCTCTATGTTGGATCTTGGATTCTTAAGGTCACCTCTACATTGGATCTTGGATTCTTGATGTGAAAACTCATTTTTAATATTTTTTATATGTGCTAACTTACCTAGTTATTTGTCTCCTTATATGTTTAAGTATATCATTCACATTATCTTTGATTATAAAGTTCACATCTCTTAAGGGTCTAATATTTTTGTTTCATTTTCAAATTTTGATTTTTTTTCCAATGCAAATCAAATATCGATAACCTTTAATTGAAGGAAAAGAACACGACAATAATTAATTAGAGTATTATATATAGAATCCAATTTATAAGACATCTATCTTGTGTAATATGTGATATAGTCTATATAATCTTCATTGTAGTTTTTGTTTCATGCATTTATTTAGTATATTTGTTTATAAAGTTGAATATGAAAAAACAAAAACCACCTACATGGGACTATATTATATTATATATATATAATATGGTAACAGTTCACATGATATTAGTAGGTTTATCATGGCAATGATTTATTTCCTTTAAATCAATGTTTAGCATGTCAATGTTTCATGTTTTTTAAATCAATGTTTATCATGCCAATGCTTTATGTGATGTTGCAATATTATTAAACTATCTTTGAGGATGATCATTATCTAATCTAAATTTAATCTTATTGATTTAAATTATTGTATACTTATTATTATGTGTATAAATACAAATTACTATTTGTATAAATACAATATTTTGGGTCTTTTGTATCAAAATAATTTCCTAAAAAACTCCCTGTTGATGATCGTTTGAAATATTCTTTATTGTGACCATTGGTAATTGTGTGCATAACTGTGAAAATCAATTTTACGATAAACATGTTCCAAGTAAATAACATCCATAAATGAATTTTAGTATGACAATAACTACGATCAATTTAATGTCATATATAACATTCATTTCAACCATTAAAAAATCAATATAATGCAATTAGGAATTCAATTGCATCCATAGTCATGTTCTAGTCACAAAATTATCATAATTAATTGACACATTAATATATAATTAATAAATTATATTTTAACGATCAAATCCATTGCATTATGTTGAAAAGAAATATATAAGGACTTTGATGTTGGTATGTCACTTACGAAACTGGACGAGCTATACAAAGGCAATTTGTTAAGCTTATCTAGTGGTAAAAACCATTGTTTATCATAACCAGAGAATAAAATAGCATAAATAGCATAAGTTCTAAATATCAAAGGATATTTTAGTATGGGACTACCTATCATCATTCTGTTGACTGAAGAGATCCGGGAGAGTGTACTTAATCATTTGAAACCAGAAAAAATTAAATGAGCAAATTAAACAAGGGGAGCTGCAGAGCAGCAAGCCCGTGCCTTTTTGGG
>ML788174.1:289765-324344 GCA_009831015.1 Picea engelmannii | reverse complement strand
TACTTTTTTTTTTCTAGTGCCCAATTGTACTAACCAAGACTTAGGGTGTTTCACATTTTCCATCTTACATATTTATACTAATGGTGGAGTTATGTAACCCAAACTTTCCCCTGGGTCTATTAAGATAGAGAATTTTTTGTTTTGTATATTACTTTCAATTTATACTATAGTAGACTAATGATCAACTTTCCTTCATTCCAAAGAAACATTAATTATGCGTATGTATTTTCCATATCTCTAATTGTGGTAACTTCCTGTAGATTGTGAACGGTAGTCATACTTGATGTATTTAAATGTGGACAGTTTCTTCACAAATGTGGTTCTCCATACTCCCAACATTTCAATGGTTCTCTCGCACTTTCTACAGTTTTCTTAAATCCCAAATTAACTATTTTTTTTCTCTCCTTGAGCTTCTTGTGTACTAGATGGATAGTCATTTCTTTGGAATCCTTTTGTGATATTCCCATAAGGAGCGGTTGTGAACCCGTTCTTACATTGATTCAGTTTATCATGACTTTTCTCCTTCCATGCTTTAGGAGTTTCAAATATTTGTTTATACTGTTCATAACACATTTTAACTTTTCTAAACACTTTATTCAAAGATTTACGATTATCAATTTCAATTATGTTTTTATAAGACTCTCGTAGAAAACTTAAAAACCTTTTAATTTTAACTTTGTCCTCCTTAATATAAGGGAAAATTTTTATAAGGTGTAAAAACTTATTAATGAGATCGCCCGTTGAAATTTTTCCTAGTCACAGTTCATAAAATTCTGTAGTATTTATTTCATAGTAACTTTTTGATAGGTACCATTTCTTAAATTACTTATTAAACTTTGACCAATCCATTCTTTTCTCTTTTAATCCTTATCCTAATTTCATATCTTTCCACCACATGATAGTCTTCCCTTTTAACTTATAAATGGCCATTCTAACTTTCATATTATTGGAATAATTATAAATCCGAAAGTATGTTTTGATGTCTAGTAACCAATCTTCAACCTTGTTTTTTACTCTCCATCAAATGTAGAGGGTTTTATCTTTTTTAATTCACCTTCCAAGTGATCTAATTGTTTTCTTTTCATAGTAGAGGGTGTTTGTGATTCTTCTCTTGGTTGAGTATTAATTGAGGATCTATCATGTGACTTAGACTCTCTACTTGATTTTTCAGATGATTGTTTGCTAGTCTCCTTGTTTACCTCTATTTTCTTTGACTTACTCCTCTCAGCCATATTCCGAAATAATATTTCATTCAACTCTTGTTGTTCTTCCCATGTTTTCTTAATATTTTATTTTTCATCTAGRGATGATTTTAAGGATGGAAATTTATTTTAAAATGTAGAAACCTTGGCGAATATTACTAATCCTTCATATGTCAACTATAAATGTTTGGCGATATTTTTTTTTAAATATTCAAATTTCTAAGTATTTTATATAGTTTTTATAAAATTTTCGCGATTTTCAAGGTAAAATAATTTTATCCTATAGAATTTGGGCGAATCATTTTTAAAATAGCGAATCTCGTTTTTTGAAAAACCATGGAAAATTAGCCCATGAGCGAAATTTAGCCCCTAAAATCATCCCTCATCCTTAAAAGTCTCAAGCTCCACTATGATGCTTCTCATAGTTTCCATCATCTACGTGGATAAACATGTAATTTTAGATAATTAAATTCTATGCTGAATTTTGAAATAAATTTCGGTTTTTGGAAAATTTGAATTTGGAAAGTATTTGTCATTTATGGAAAATTAGAATTTGGAATTTGAGATTATGTAACTAATTATTTGATGATTGTTGGGAAAATATTTTACTTTCCTAACTGTAGTGTTTTATTGTACACATGTATGAGACACAAATTTTAATAAGAAGACAAATGGAAGAACAGGGTTAAAAATTGTTGACCGTGACTCCATGAGTGGGGAACATGTTTGAGTTACCTTGAGGATGATTTTTACAAGTGGAAGAAGTGGAATTTTACCACTATGAGCCCCTAAAAATTAGGTATTTGTAAAGCTCTAAATTTCCCTAAGGAGGGAATGAAAGATGTAGGAATAAGAATGTATATATATACAACATATGTGGGAGGCACGACGTTGCTTAGTATGTTGGGAATTGAGAACTGTTTGTTGTTATGAGCATTGTTAGTGGTTAGGAAAGATCTGTTGATGGTGACTATAGCTAAGGAGGATCATTCAATTTTCCCTTATCGACTCATGGTCACGATAGGGGGTGAGTATGAAAAGTGATCTTGGTTGTTCTGTTCTACGGTTGGGTGGAACGTGGTTGTTCCATTTGTGTTCCAACATCAATTTTCAGATATGTATCTCAGCTTATATTCCTTTGTCAATATTATATTTATGGTTGTTATATGTTAGGAATATGTTGATTGTGTGCATATAAGTGAATAATTTCTTAAGGAACTGTGAAACCATGTTATATTATGGCTTATCATAGTAGAATGATACTCGTAGTATTTTTTATTTGAAATATGATGGTTATATATATATATATATATATATATATATATATATATATATATATGCGTTCATACATAAAGAATTAGCAGAACTATGTTTATGTGCCTATTGGCCATTGAAGATATGTATTTTGATTACTATTCAAATCTGTACCTAATAAAAAAACTACAGATAAATACTTCAATAGGGAATAAATTTAGACGGTATTATTATTATTTTTATATCATGTAGAGAATAGATAAAAAAAAATAATAATCTGAATACATTCTTTATTTGTATCTATTACCAAAGAAAGATAGTGATATAGTAGACTTCAAAGTGTCTTACAAAAGTTACCACTGTATTCAATAGATCATTTTCGAAACATTACAGTTGGAGTACCATAGACCGAAAACTTCACAACATTGTATGTTGTAAATAGAGATCCAAGGAAGCCTACACAAAATCTCTATGTAACCAAAGTTAATGCCCACATAGGTCGGACAAGGAAGGACATGGAACTCAAATACCTTTTGTGGTAAGATGCTTCCTTAACCCAAACGCACCAACTTTCCCAACCTGCAAGAGAATTAAAGAGAGGGTTTAATAACTTGGCCAACATTTAAGTATTTATGAAAATAAATAAAAATAAATCAAGGACACAACTTATCTTGAGATCCAATGAAAATCAAATCGTCTTTGCTTCTTCTAAGGTAATCTATCCACGATCAAGGAGGAGGAGGAGTGGACCTGTAACCAACTGATGGGTACCCTTGCAAAGAAAACGGGGCTCATCATTAATTTTTGTATCCATGTCTAAACTTTTCACATAATCAATTTAAAGAAAAAGATAGATTGTAAATAAAAACTTTGTTTCAATGTCCCTGTAAATATTCTCTAAAAACCTTAAGTATCTAAATTACAGAGAATATATTTATATAAGAAACACATAATTGTAATCATTAGGGGAAACACATGTTTTGGCAGAGAAGAAGAAACAACAAGTCACTTTCCTCCTTACGGAAGCTGAACGATAATGATAAAGGCTATGGGAGAATTATAGATTTTTTCTTCAAGAAAAATAAACGTGGTCTTCAGTCAAAATCCTCTTCAGATGAATCAAAGGAAATGGAAGGAATTCGTGGTCACGAGAGTAAAATCCTATCCTAGTTAAAAAATTTACAAACCAAACTGAGTTTACTTTATTTTAAACACATGGAAAATTAACGATAGCGGAGGTAACAACCATAAAGTTTCTTTCTTGGATTAACCTAGATTATAAGAGAAATTACTTTAAGTATATAGGGGCTTCCGCAGTGCAAGATATTAGATATTATTTTCGGGATTAACTAATATAAGAGAAATTATTTTCTTGGATTAACCTAGATTATAAGAGAAATTACTTTAAAAATTACTTTGTTAAGGAAAGAAGTATCCAAACAAATATTACATAGGTAAAAATTAACCTTTAAATAGTGGTAATAAACCCACAGGTATTGGATTTGAGAAATATGATAGCTAGTAATTCTGATTAAGAAATTTTTGAATGCAAATTAAACATACTAAAGTTAGTACAAGAATTTTTCACGGACTACAACTAGGTCCAAAGTTTTTTGAAACGTTTGAATACATGCTTTATCAACCCTCACCTAGGGCTCGTGATTCATGATGCCTCCTAAATCGAGATAAGGCTACGGGTCTATCTCACCTAAACTGCTTGATTAAAAGGTATATAGTACATATTTTACCAAAACATTATACTTCAAAGAAGAACGATACATAGACGAAGGAAGCACTTCGCAAAGGATGAACACTGTGAATGAATATGAATATATATATATATATTGACCCACATAGACTTTCGTTTATACACAAAGACTGTTCCATAGAAAACACAATATATATTTACCAAAACTTATGTTGTCGAGAAGTACGATACATATACGAAGGAAATATTCTAGAGAGAATGCAAACATGTGAACAAAAACTTATGCTACAAAGAAGCGTGATACATAGATGGAGGAAGTATTTCACAAAGAACACAATATATGATATTAAAAACTTATTCTATAGAGAAGCACGATGCATAGACGGAGGAAATATTTCACACACATTAATCATTGCAAGTATATATATATATATATATAAATTGACTCACAGAGATGTTCTTTTATACACAAAATTTCCACATAGAACGCAAGGTTGTTTAGATGGAGGAGATAAGTCCACGGGATGCATACTGTATTTGTAAAGAAACTATTGCATAGGGTGTTGATACCTAGAGTTTTCTCTGGAAGAAAACATGCATTGCATGGACGTAAGCTAATCTTTTCAAGAAGAAATTTGCATAAAGAAACATCGTAAAAGAATCCCTAAATAATAGAAGAACCCTTACAAAAACTGTCGAAGAAGGGTAATAGAGTACTCACCATACCTATGGTTATACTTCACAGAGTCGAACTCCATAACAGAGCCGAACATCGACTCCAGTGCCAAATGTGAGAAATGACCAAGAAAAACGAGTCTCAAGAGACTAGTTACGAAAGAGTAATCACACCTCAAACTTATCAGTGATGGGAGGAGGGGGTATGCCACCCCATTCCTTGCCATGTAGTTTGTCCAAAGTGTCGAGACTGCAGTGGGTGGTTTATACAGTGGCATGCCTAGAGTGTACTAGGAAGGCGAGTCCACCATTAATGGATGTGACCTAGTTTTAAATTCCAAGACCAAACACCAGATGAGATCAAACCTGGATTCCACCTTTACTTTCGTTTCAAACTCATTTAAATGTTGAGTGGACATGTAACCCAATGTCGGATCCATAATAACTTACCCTGGGATAACTTCATACTTAGACTATACGACATGTCGTATGGTACTCTCACTTACTACTATCGAGCATGCTTAGTAGGGGGATGATTGTACTCTAGCACGTGGACTATGAACTAGAGTGCTTACAATATTGTAGTCATAGTACTTAATCCAAGTCTGTACTTATGTAATATGGATGTTTATGCATAACATAAGTTATAATAGTGGGACGGGATATTTTAATAATTTTTGAGTAAGGTTAGCATGGGTTCCATGAAAACCCCAACATTGTTTTGTAATAAAACTTTATACTGGAACTAGATAGTCCGAGTATCCTCATAACAATAATGATAGTTAAAAACTTGAATGAAGTAGTAATAATAATAGATTTCAAGGAAAATAAATGAGATGACTATGGCATGTTTTCATGGATAACAACAGTAAGTTATCATTGGGTACTAAACCTGGTATAGGAGGTATCATTGGGTACTAAACCTGGTATAGGAGGTTGATCTAGTAGAAAAGGTATAGTTACAAAACTACTCACTTTTATGTTACTTTTACGTTAAGGTTTTATGGGTGGACATTTCCTTCAAGGTTAATTTCTTCTTAGTTTTGTTTCCACTTTTTGTAAGATTGAATATTATCATGTCACTTTAATAATAAAATATTCATATTGGTTAAAAATTAAACATACATATGAACTGTCAACCTGTTTTCAACGTGTGCTTTGATACCATATGTAGAATACCTCTACCAAGACTATTTTATTCATCAAATCTTGTTCAAAATTGTCATAAAAAGACATTTTGATATCACCCTACAATAATTTCAAGTTATATAAATATTGGTATATCTATAAAGTTCTTACTATAACAATCCAATTTTCTAAACTAATTCTACATTCCTTTGTCGAAACTCTATGGTTACTTATTTGTTAACTATAAACTAACCTATCTCCTACGAGGAGTCTCTTATAATTCTAAACAAAGGTTAACTTATATGCTTTGAATGTTACTTGAATTATCATCCGAATTAGTACATTCATTGCGTCCACTTCTTTAATTAGCAAAGCGTGTAACTGGAGCTATCTGAATTTTTAGTTTTAGTGTAGTTTTGCATTAACTAAGATTACAACGGTGTCCTCTTGATTTCCTAACGGTGGTTTTACTACTACCTAGTCTATGCTCGTCATCTCCAAGCATTATCCTTTACCTACTCAACTATCCTTTAGTGGATAGTTGAGTGGAATCACCTATTACATTCCCGTCACACGACCATGGCCTGGCATGCTTGTTTAGACATTGAATCTTGACACAGCGATACCGTTAGTTTACGTTTTCCTCACTGGTTTATTCTTGTGAGGTTCAGGGCTGTTTTATTTAGTGGTTGTCATGAATTTAAACGTAAACTCCTTTCAAACGCTAAAACCTCGTCCCATCTTCTGAGAAATCATAACGTAGTCCAATATTATTTTACCTCTTCCATTACTATGTAACTGTGTCGTCTTCCACTTTTGAATCTTCGTTTTCCATTACTATGTAACTATGTAACGAATAATCCCCACTCTCATTTTACTGAAGTTATACCACGAAACTTGTAAATCTCTCGATTCAGAAACCAAGCTCTAGAATATTTTTCTGAGTTTGGTACTTCGTTTAATAATTATTTAACCCCATGAAAACTGAGGTTATCGCTAGCCCAACTCATAGGTTTTGGCAGTTAAATTTGACAGTTATTTATCAGCTCATTTTATTTGACAGTTAAATTTCTATTATCGCCTATTTCTTCAATAATTTCTTGGGATTTACCAGAATGGTTATCTCATTCTACTTAAATGAATTTCGCCCCTGTGATTTAAATTTCCCGAAACAAGTCCATTGTTATCGTCCTAACATTCCTTTTTCTTTACATAAATTCAGATCCAATACAATATATAATAATGCATTGAGGAAGATTTGTATGGGTTTTGTTTTTAATTTATATGTTGTCTCGTCCAACATAATTTAAGATTTCGTTTTATCTGAGAATTTCGCACTTAGTAAAGATTTCCAAATCGTGAGGTTTGGGATTTCACAACTAACTTACTTTTAACTATTAAGTTAAGTTCATAGTGTTTTAAAAGTAATAACACTTTCCGAGTGTAAATATTTTCTGTGCAAACTCTATATAGCGATACATCTATCTTTTGCATAATTTAAGGTAATTATTGTAGATATAAGAATCTCATAATTATGAAGATAAACTGCCAAATATTTCATAAGGAAATCCAATTATGTGCTTTGTACAATTGATTTACTTTTTCACTTTCATAAAAATTAATTAGAATCTTCTCATTCTTTACGTGTGATCTCTATTTATTTTAAAGAGTGTCTATCTGATTAATTTCTGAATTTATACGGATACAAAAATTAATGATGGGCCTTTTATGCAAGAACCCATCGGGATTTCATGCCAACCTATCCCCTCTCGGGATTTCATGCCAACCTATCCCCTCTTTTCGAGCTTGGTAACATCACGCTCGTTCTAGGTTGAAAAATTATGGTTTGATTCTCACTTTTTAAAACCATAGTGACTAATACTATTTTATAGCCAATTTTCAGGTTGTAATCTTTCGCAGATAAGAAAGGTATTCGAGTTACTTTCCTGGGCTCTTTATGGTGGAAGTCAGAGATGTCATTTTTACTTAATATATTCAGCCTTGGCATTTCCATTACTGTACTATTCTAAGGAAAATTAAATTCTTTCTTAGTTTGGAAAAGTCATTATTTTAACTTAACAAGTAATATGTTACATTTAAGAAAACATAAGCAAAAGATTGCACATAAGTTTCCATATTATTGCTAATATAATTCTTTCAAAAGTTCAATGAACTTTTCTATATGCCTCTTACTTGATTTAGACATTTCATACAATAGACCAATATAATTAGAACTAAAGTCTAGTTCTTTGATCATACAATAATCCCTGCAATAATTCTTATGTGATTTTTTCCATTGTGATCGCGCTGATCCATTATATCATTCATAAATAAGGAAACAATCTCTATTAAAAATTCCATTCTGATCTTACTATATCCTTTGTAGTGTTCAATAACAAATATGTTAGTTCGTATCTAGTTTTTCTTACTCATGTTCATAACTTTCAATAACAATGCATAACAATTATACAATAAAATACTAATATCATGATGCATAACAATTATACAATAAAATACTAATATCATGATAGTAAAAGTATAAAAGAAACTTGGGAAAACAAAAGGAATTTACTAATATTGTGTTACTAATATTATCAATGTAATGTTTAATATTTTTACTATAAAGATTCATATGATGAGTTACCTATCTATCATTTACTATTTTACGTGACTTAGATGTCAAGTCATGAATATAGCCAAATATTACACATTAACACTAGTTATCTACATACTCGGGACAAAGGAAATGATATAGAAATTGGTATGGTTTATTTCTTATGGGATACCCAAGTCATGGAGGAAACATTGTTATTCAAACAAAATGAACTAGGGGATGACAAGAATGTTGTAGATACCTTCTTTAACAACTTAAAATATACTTCCACCACTCTTCTTTTTGGTCAAAATGGGTCAATTTCTACCTAACTCGGGATAAAAATGTTAATACACAAGTTGAAAGAAATGTACAATCTGTCATATGTGTGTTTCTTGACACTTTTGAGGTTACAAACCATTAAGTGCACCAATGTTTTAAAGAATCCTATCACTAGTTAAGGAATAAAATCATTGATCTTATTCATACTTAATGGTAGTGTACATTTCTATTCCACACTAATTTGATTTTAGTCAAATATAAGGTACTTTTGAGTTATAATGTCTTGCTCGATAGTTGTACAAAAGAAAAGACAATGTTGAAAATGTTGGGCTTCGATAACATATCATAACATGTATGTCCAAATGATTGTATTATATATAGATATGAATATGCAGACAAGGAGATATGTCCATAATGTGGGAATGATGGATACCATAAATCCAAATATAAGAGTAAGTAATATGGTCATGTTCACAAATTATCGAGGCACATGCCTATAATTTCAAGTATTCAAAGACTCTTCCATTGCAAACAATCAGTTGTGTTGTAGGGGTGGCATGCTTCATATAGAAGTGAGATAACATTTATGTGAATCCCATTAGATTCAATAGACATGAAGAATATATAAGATAAATGGCCCAATAAATTCAAGGATGAAGTACGGATCCTACGATTGTGGATAAACATGGATGGATTTAACTAGTATTCCCTCCAAAACATCAACTATTTTATTTTGGCAGTGGTAGTGATCAATAGTAATATCCCACCATGTTTTCCCTGAAGAATGAAAATCTTATGCGAGCTCTTATAGACTTGGGTAAATGTAACATCGAGTTCCACTGATCACTTTTTATACACTGACTTATTCTTTGAGGAAACTTCCGAGCAAGTGATCCGGCTAAAACATGGTACATTATGATTATCAATTTTAGTTTGTGTTTATGCTATGATTATGTTTTGAAAGTTGATATGTTATTTATATTGATGTACAACATTTATAGGTATTATGACGAGGTTTCCTAAGTGTAAACGTGACATGATGAGGATGTTGATGGAATCCACATACTTCCTTGGAATCTGGATTGAGTCACGAGTAGATTGTTTATATTGGTTATGAGTACTTTATTTTATATGCATATACAATTGCAGATTATTTCAGTATGGATTTCGTGTTTATGAGTTATTAAAATTATATTTTTCAATGGATGTCATTTTGATGATGCTTGATAATCCGACTCACATATGGAGTAAAGGGGTCATACACAAGTAGCATTGAAGAGGGAGAAGTGTGGCAACGTCTGTGTCACATTCTACTAGCAGTCTCGCCATGACCTGAACTGAAGGTTAACAATTACCTTATTGTGAGAGGTTCATGATGTCTTGAGGGCATATTGAGACAATCACTCACAAGTTTTTATGAGAGGTACAAAATAAGGAAGATTCCTTATTCCTCAACAAGCCCTTATTCGCGTACAAGGTCGACAAGTGGAGTATTAAATCCAATCTTCAAACAACTTCCAAACTAGTCAATGGCAAGTGGAACCATTGGAGCATGAAGGTGCGTCTCAAATACAATTTATTATTAGGCACCTTCATGCTCCAATGGTTCCACTTGGGTAAATGTAACATCGAGTTCCAAATACAATTTATTATTAGGCAATCTTCATGCTCCAAGGAAATACAGTCTATATGTTTTGACCAAATAAAATTTTAAAATGGGTTAATAGAATTTAGGCTAAATAAACACTAGTAAATAAAGAATAGGAATAAAATTAAGGCACTTACATATAAATAAAATAAAAAAGAATTTTAATTAAAATGAAATACATTCATGAGAGAATGAGTTCTCAATATAGACTAGTATCTTAAGATAATCAAACTGTAAATCTTAACTAAGAGAATGGTCCTATTCAAAATCCAATTATAAATTAGTTAGGGGACACAATCAAAGAGAAATTGGGAAACAAGGGACAACTAGGAGAAAATCTAGGAGCTAATTGAAGAGTGTGAGAGAAAATGTTTAATTATTTAAATTAAAAAGGATTAAAGATGTGTAATTTGGGGAATGTGTGACATGTGTTGAGGTGAATAATATTTAGATTAATTATTAAAAATTAATTAATATTGCATGAGAAGGCAAGTGTCAAACTAAAAAAAATTATAAAAGAAAGGAAAGAAAAAAAAGAGAGAAACCATATTGCTAAATGAATGAAATGTTGTTAAATATTTTAACTAAACTTTCTTGTATGAGTTGGCTTACAAGCTTGTCCTAGAGATGGAAGCCTCTCCTTGCAAGAAAAATATTTAACTAGCTTCATCTTTTATTATATGTGTAGCCTTTTGCGGGACCACACACCAACCTAGTTATAAATTCTAAACTTCCTTATAAATGATTTGGGAATCCTATACATTTATAATATATTAATGATACCTATTCAAAGTTTTTTTTTACTTCTAGGAAAAAAAAATTTAGCCTTAAATATTTAATAGTTATTTTACCTTTATAGAATTATTAATTAGTTATCAATGGCTGTATAGTTTTAAGATTATTAATAGTTGTAGCCATATTGTTGTCGATGACTTATAGTTTTAAGTTTATTAATACCTATAGCCCTATTGATGATGACTTAATATTATTATAAGGAGGACTTATTAACTTAATAATACTAACACTTTCTTAAGGATGAAATAATTTATTGTTTTATTTTAATAATTTTAATTGATAATTTAACTTAGTGTAACCCATGCAGAATATTTAAATTATGATATGCATAATCTACCTAACTAAATAATTGCAAGTTATACAATCTCAATAAAGTAAATAAGGATGATTCACATGATTTGGAGATAAACCATCCTTTCATTGTTTGATAAAATGAGTTAGTTTTGTCCAAAGGAGAATTTTACTTATTTGTGTTTATGAATGCATCAATTAATTCAATAAAAGTAATCCGCAAATGAACAAAAATTCTATCACAGGTAAAGCCCAAACTCTATCACAGGTTGGCCTAGATAATGACAACATGTTCCTACATTGGGTAGCCAGCTAGTTCACGATGTAAGCTAGAGCCAGCTAGTTAAGGATGGAGATGGAAGCCAGATCTTGGCGTGCCAAACTCTTAATGATTCTATTTGTTATTCCAACTCCCTTCATATCCATTCATATCCATTATTGCAACTCCCTTCATATCCATTCATACCAACATTGGCAGATTCCTGCCGTTGGTTGTTAATCCATATGTGGAGACCCTCCAAAATATATATTCATACGTATTAATTCTCTCATAAAGCCACTCTTATCTTTACTTTTGAGTTTATTTTTATAAAATCTAGTGTTGATAAAATTTAGAAACTTATTGATAGATTGAAGTTGTAATGGCCACAAACAATGTTCTTTGTTCTTATCATTGGGTGATTTAATTATTGTGTCGATTTGTTAGGTTATGTTTTTTCTACTCTAAAACAATATTTTATATATATATATATATGAATATTTAAAAATATATATATTAAAAATAAAAAAATAAAAAATTATATATGACTATTTTGGTTGATTTTGAATTTTCATTGATGTTCATTAAGGGAGCGTTGTTATATTATAGGACAATTAAGATAATGGATGTCTATATTAAACCACTAATCAATGAATTTAAGCAATTATGGAAATGGATATATGTATATGATTTATCAATACCCATTCCAATGGAGACATCTTATATATTGTATGGAATATGTTTGTACAACATGCACGATTATCTAGGAATAAGAGTTTTCTATGGTAATAATGTTGATTGATTTTTTTATATATGTAATTTTATTTCACATACTTAATTTGATATAACTATATTTTTGACACTAACATGCTTGTATATAATAACATTACATGTCTTGTAACAAAAGGGTATCATGGATGTGAATTTTGTGGACCTTCTATAAAGATTACATAGTCCAACCACCTATGAAAGCTGGTGTACCACAATTAGGGGGAATTCCTCCCATAAGACCACCATTATAAAAGAGTTGCATATTCTTTCAATGGTAAGAAAGAGAGAACCAAGAGACATGGAATAATGAAACTAATGGATTGGATTAGGGAATCTAACACAAATAACGAGAATAAATTGGTTGACTTTGTTACACACGAAATTGTCACATCCAAGTGTCGCACCTTGGTTTCATGTCCACGACACCATGGAAAACATTTTATCAGGTTTCCCAACTATCAAAGAGAATAAAACCACTTTCTGAAGGTTGAACACATAATAATCCCCGTTATTGTTTGACTTAGTTGGAGTATTGATTCCCCCTACCATGGATTAGGGAGTGACACCTCTTGGATCACTCACACCTCCCTGCTCAACATCAAAATGATTTCATGTACTGTACATTGTTTCTCATGAATATAATCTTGTCCTATTCCCATACTTCTATCTCATTTAGTTTACATATGAATGTTATGCTTGTTTCACTTAGTTAGATTTTCTTTTATCTAACTTTGTATAAGAAGTAGAAGAGGAAAATTGTTTCGTCTAAGCGCAGGGAGATCATGTTCAAGCTACGACTCAATACAACATTGAAGAAATAAGGAGAAGCGAGGATAACCTTAAAAAAAGGTGCACTCTTACTTAATTTCCCCTCTTGTCATTTTCATGTGTAAATAGGCCAGAGCAAGGGATGTTAATGTCCATTTTCTCTATTATGGATTAGTTGAAGAAAAATCAGCTAAGGGAAGCATTTCCATTTTCTCTATTATGTATTAGCTGAATAAAAATCGGCTAAGGGCAGCTTAACTTGTCCATAGGGTAATATTTCTCCCAATACAATTTTGCGACTCTACTCGAGAAGGATTGTTTCCTCCATTTTCAGCCTCTTGCTTCTTATGATTTCTTGATGAATGCCTTTTCTTTTCACCGTCATTGAATAGATTACAGAGTCCTAAAAACACTTTTGTTGAGTCTGGGCTGAGATTTAGCCTATTTGACTCTTTTTTCAAACATTGACACTCCCCTCCAGTGGCCTACAAAGCATCAATGATGCCCCATCAAGCATTTAGGTAGTGTCACCAAAGCAGTAATTCCATGTACTCTTGGTACTAGGAAATTCACCATTCCTTATGCTTTATTTTTGGGCCTCTAGTCTATGTTTCTCGGTCTTTATGATCTAGAATTTGGTTCCATATTCTTATTTGATTGCTTTATATTTTGATTGTTTTATATAGATTATGAATATCACTCTTCTTATATTTTTTTCTAAGAAATAAGTTGATCAATTTTTGAAAGGGATATAAGTTGGTCATGTTTGATCAGATCCTTCAGTTAAGTTTTGATTTGCAATAGTATTTTTCTTGACCTATTACACAAGATTTTGACTTCTGTACTACTTTTCGCAAAACAATTTCAAGCATTCTACCTGTCAGTTTTGGAATCCTTTTCTGTCAACTTGGAGGTAGTTTGTTGGAAATTGACTCTTGTATTTGAGTTGGTTGTTCTATCAGTCGGTGTTGAATATTTTGTCTTTAAGTATTTTTAAAAGTGATTTCTTTCGTTCGAATGCTTTGATTGAACAAGTGTAGAAAGTTTCTTTGTTCTCCCAATTTGTGAATGCATATGTGTTTGACGATTATTTTTCTTCATGTTCTCTTATATATTAGCTTTGAACTATTTCATGTTCATTGAAAGAAAAGAACCATTAAATGAATTGCATTTTATCTCATTTCCATGTTAACATCACAGAAATAAATTCGCACATTTTATATTTTTAGAAGTAGAGTTGTAGTTGAAAAAATAAAAGAACTTGGCTTCCATTGGTTTTGGAATTTAAAAGAATTTTATTTTGATTATTTGGAAAATACTTGAACCATTATTCATTTAAATGAAAATAAAATTGCATTGAGTATTGCATGCATTGAGGGTTGGGATAATTTTTTAATCATATTTCAAAGAAAAAGAATCCTCTTCTCCTTCTTGTAAGTAGGATTCATTGAAAGAGTTTGTGCATTCCATTTTCCTACTGCATGGTTTTTGGAGTCATCTAAAAAAATCATTATTTTCATATCCATCTAACCTTGAGTAAGAAACATCTTTAAAGAATCAACCACATGTAATTAAAATAAAATATACTTTTAATTTATAGAACACCAAGAGTAGTCTAGGGATTATAATCTTTGGACTAGGAAAAGTTAGTAAATTGTCCAAGATTGATAAAACATACCAAATAACACTAAAGAGTGATCAAATACGATTTTCATAGGAATAGATGGGAACCCCCTCTAACAGAGGGGCTAAACATGGGGTCACTTGCAGAAGTGACAAGGATATTTCCCCTCCAAAGCTTGACCAATCGTAGTAGAAAGAGCGTATATTGAGGGCTCTTCTTGAAGTTTTACTAGTTCATTTGGTCTCAGTGCTTCATGAATCTTGAATCCATCCATGGTCCAGAGGAGTATTATAGGTACACTTGTCTCGAGTCCTATAGAATATATTTGGACTTTGTTATCATTTCCATACGTTTGGTCCCGACTATCAACTATACCCCCCCCCGTAGGTTGACTTCCAGTTGGTAACCTTAGTGGAAATTCCTAGGTATCCGTAGATGTGACTTTGAGGAGGTTCCCATGGTACTTAGGACAAATGTTGTATCACACTTTCAATACCCTCGGAGGGTGACCCCATGAAGTGAGGGTTTCTTTGACTTAGAAGGGATAATAAGTGGAGGTCGTGGTAACTAATTATCATATATTCATTGACGACTTGATATCCTATCTTTGGAATATCCATATACCCTTTTCCTTTTTGATTCTCTGTATATTTTTTTTAGGGTGTGTTTTTCTTTACTTGTGTTTGGCCCTTGTGTTTTAACTCCGGTTGAAGACGATATTTTTAGGTCTCGTAGGATGCAAGGGTTTCCTCCAAAAGGCTAAAAACCCTTACCCCCTAATTCAATGGAATAAAATTCCAAGGAAGGAACAATAAGCAAATAATTTGTCTCTTAGACTTGGAGTGTAAATGCTCCTTTACCTGAAAAATTTATGGAAGATGGAATAGGTTTTCAAGAAGGTTTTGTTCCTGCAAACCCACCTTTGACTTACCCCTTTCGACCAATCATTCTACAAATACCTTCTTTGGGATATTTTGAATATGCGATACAATATTATCATTCCCAACTACCAATCGGACCATACGAGGAAGTTTTAGCTATGGAATCAGGAGCACCTAACCCTACAGAAGGATTTACTACCCCAATTTGAGCATATGGATTAGTTAATCCTACTGAAACACCTACTCCCACTCCTTCTACTTTATGGAGAAGATAAAGGTCAAAACATCCACCTTAATATTGGTATGACCCCAACCCATCCTCTTCCTACCTAAAAAAAGTCACCTATAACCTCTTCCTTAGGTTCTTATATGTTTAATCGAAGGGACAGATTGGTAACATTTCTACTATTTCTGGTCAGATGTCAAGTAACTTGATTTTTCTCCTTCCTACTTAATTAAGAAACACTATGATAGTTTAAGAAATTGTACCTTTACAAACAAAAAGTTCATTTATAACACAAAATTCTATTGGACACAAGTTTCAGCCAGGGGGAAATGTTTTTCCTATGGACGTAATCCCATTAGTGAGAATATTCCTATTAGTGGAAAAATTCCTACTAGGGGTAAACCCTTATTTGGTGGAAAAATAATGGTTGTAACCCAACCTATGGCTAGAGAGAATTTTCTAGGAAAACTTACAAACCATTTTCTAGGAATCTAGCAACATCCCTTTGGGAAAACCACTAAGGCAGGACCCTCTAATAGTACTCCCTTAGGACTCTATAGTCGACAAATATTTCTAGATGTTTTTAACCCTACCTTTGGTTAGCCTAGTCAAATAGGTTTTCCTCCAAAAGGAAGTATACCTATTCAACAGGTGAAACAAACGTTTGTTGCCCAGATTCCTCAACCGATGAATCCTGCTCTTATTGCCTAGCTTCCTCAACAAAAAAATATGTGAGGACCATCAGGATATAACGTACCTTTAAAATCAAGTTATGGTCTTATTGGTATTTTGATGCCTCATCAGTATTACCAGTATCCTCAAGTTAGTCGATAGTTACCTTTATTGGCCACTCTAGACCTCCCTAACCTGTTGTGCTTGATGAATGATGCCATACTCCATTCAGCATTATGGCCAGTAATTCCCGCCAAGTACCATCTAATATTACTAAGTTTGATGGAAAACATAGGGAAGGCCCCAATAACCATGTTATCACATTCTATATTTGGTGTTCATCGAACTCATTAATGGATGATTCTATTTGGTTACGTCTTTTCTAGAGAACATTTACAAGATCAACAACTAAGTGTTATATTGAGTTACCACAAGGTTTCTTCAGTTACTTTAATTCACTTTTGATGGTATTCTTAACTCATTTTAAACTTTCGATTAGATATTAAATCTATACAGAGCATATTATCTCCCTTCGAAAATCCACTTCCACTCAAATTTTTTATCATATTCATGAGTGGAGGCAGTGAAGATGGTTAATTTGAGTTTCCATTCCAAACCAACTATAGTTAAAATGGTTCATGAAGTCCCTTTTATCACCCATTGTGAGAGATGTTGTGATGGGAGTTGTTGTCACTGAATACCATGCTATTAGCTCTGCTCAATATCTAGATTTCGTTTTGTTATCACATATAGTTGTCAAGGGAAGCAGGTTTCCCATGTTTGTGGCTTGATCAAGAAGAGTCAAAGTGCAACACTCAGAGTGGTCCAATATAGACTCAAATCGAGCGAGCGAGCAAGTTCAGTTTTCAGCGGGAGAGATTCCATGTGAAATTTAGATCAGTGGCCCTCAGGCGATCGGGATCATAAAGTTGCATGAAGTTTAACATCAGACAAAGGTCTGAAATCGTGAGGTAAATCCTAGCCTTTGGTGCTGGGAAGGGCATGTGGCGAGAGATCAACATTTCCCTAAATCACGGAGTGGAAAAGTTAAAGGGAAGAGTCCCGAGGACTCACCAAGTGTGAACTCGTGAGTTGATATGAGTTGTTATATCAATGAAATCTATGGACCATCGATCTGAGGCGATTGAAAAATTGGAAATCGAGAAAAGGGAGGTGATTAATCTTTCAACTTCCCGAGACACGAAATCCGGATTCGCAAAGAGGATATCTATACCTTGAAACTTATAGGGACGTGTGGCGCAAGATCCAAGAAGTCGCAATTTCGCAAATCAGAGGTCTTAGCATGGAGCACGGTGCAAGTTCGCGAAAAGAGAAATCATGAAGCACCCAGGGTCACAACCCAAGTTCACATGAAAAATGGGTCCATGAGGAAGGGTTAATGCCCATCACATAGCTGGCGACTCAGGTTTTTGAGGAGGTCATCATGGCCATAAATTTCAATGCAGGCCTGACCATCAATCTGAAAAGGCCATTTCACGAGTTCATGCATCGCGATATTTGGAATCAAGTGGAGTGGATACTCCCAAAATGTGAAATCATGAAGCACTCAAGAATTAAGTGTTGGGTCATGTCCCAAGGTCGCATGTAGGTAAGGGTGCAAAATACACAAGCTCTGTGCCAAAGGACGAAGACTCACACGTTCGTTATAGAATGAAACCGTCGCAGTTTCAATATCATAGGGTGAGCTTAGCCGTCTTCCAATAGCGCACAATAGCCCCTGGGAATTTAAACTTGTTTTGATCCCAAGAAGGAGAAGTAAATGAAAAAGGAGTGGTGGTTGAAAGATTCAACTCACTCCATAGATGGAAAGCATGGAGGGTCTGGTTGTAGAGACAGAAGTGTCATCCAGATCCCCCCCTCGATGGACTTTTTTCCTTGAAGGCCCATGTTGAGTTAAGGTTATGTTTGACAAAGAAATACCTTCACAGTCTGACTGAGAGGACGCAGACATAATTCCTTAAATGGAATGACTCGAACACATCTCTATTGTTCTGTCTCTAAGATTATAGGAGCCATTTTGATATTTTGTGATGGTTGATGGTAGAGAAAAGCTCCCATATTGTAAAGTTTTAAATGAATCTTTTGGTTCTCTGGTTATGGTTGGTAATCTAAGATTTATTTTTTAATGATAGTCAGCTTCCATGCTCCCTCTTGTTTTCGTTTGATGCTGAAAGAGTTCATGATTCTCTGATTCATGTGAATTATTGTGACTGTATTATGATGAATGCTTGACTATAGTGTCATTGTAATTCCTTTCAATTTCTTTGAGATTTGAATTAAAAAAAGATCTTGTTTTCAGAGATTTTCCTCCTTAGGTTTCCAGAATACCAGATGTCCACAACAAGACTCTATGTTTTTCTCACAATAGTCTTCCTCCTACTCACCCTTACTACAACCTACTGGCTGAAGTTAAACTAAGACCTCACTTGCTTGTTCATACTAGTCCAATTTTCTGAGTTAAGACGATATTTTCTTGATACTGTGTCGATTTGACCCTTTTATAATGAACCTATGACATAAAACTGTGATGGGTATTGGGCTTACATTCAACACAATCTGGAGGTGACTCTCAGTGCTAACATTTCCGGCATCATTGTCGGGGAACAAATTGAATACTTTTTCCTGGGTAGAATGACAATGAGCTTTTTATTCTGAAGGTGCATCAGACATCTGAACCATTGATGATTGTAACTTACACCTGGTGACTCCACAATCGAAGACTCCACTCGGGAGGACCCTGTTGACATAAAGATTATCATACCAAAGAGGAATACTAGGTATCAATTTAGGAGCTTGCTTCATGAAATCATGTTTTTCTTTATCATATCATTTATCTCTTTCCCTTTACATATAAAGAGGATTATCCTCAGCCTTGTATATTCAGATGATAATAAGCCTTCCTTCATTCATACATCCTTGGAAGAAGAAGACATGACCTCTTCTTGTGTTGTAGATGTCGATCATGTGGCTTCACCTCATCCTATTCATAAAAGTGTGATTTGTATTGCATCTTCTCTTGAAATTGATCACCCTTGTAGCTTTGAGGAGGTTGAAAACAATTCATAGTCTTCTCAAATCTCGTTACCCTCCATTATTCCTACTGATCCTTGACATCGACTCATTTATCCTCATGATCATATCACTTCTTTTCAAATTAAAATCATAAATAAGTTGTTTAAACATATGAGGCTACCATATCTCCGTAGCGCTTATCCTCTTGATTCCTTTGAGTATCTTCCTTGTTTTTCTGGACAAGACCATGTTACATTCGAGAGGCACTTGGGGGCCTTTGAGAACTTTGTTGACCAATTCAATATTGTTTATGATGATGTTACCATGAGGTTTTTCTCACACTCTTTGTCTGGAGATGTTATTGTGTGTCTTAGATGTCTAGAAGTCGATTCTATTGGCTCCTAGACCAGGCTATGCCATGCATTTTTAAAGTGTTGGGGTGAGAACAAGTCCTTGTATCAGTATTGGTTTGAATTTAATGCCTTGAGGAGAGGGGAAGAGGAAGCCTTGGTTGTATTCAATAGGAGGTTTTACAACGTTTATCATAGTATTCCCGTGAATATCAAACCCATAGAGATTGATGCCATGGCATACTATGTCATGGCTCAGCATCTAGAGCTTGTCCTTCTCTTGAAAGAAAGGAAATATTCATCGTTAAGACATTTGTTTGAAGACGTTGTAGAGTTTAAAGAAAACATCAGGGCTAGAAAGTGGGTTCATACGCACACATATCTCGAAAATTTGCATGAGCAAGAAGACTATCGATCTGTTTCAGATTCTGACAAAGAAGATAGGGAATATGAATTAGATTTGGAACAACAATGAGGAAGTGGGTGTGATTCACATTTGGAATCATATCCTTCAATAGTTACATATTTTTGATGGGAAGGAATGCATATCGATCTTATGATCAGTTTCCATAACATTTTGAGGATGTAGCAGTGGCTGATTGCATAGATAACTGTATGTTCTTGGTTGATCATAGTTTTGATGTTCTAAATTTTTCTACACCATTATCTTGTGACCATTCTTACGAAGAAGAGACTACAATTTTTGATCATCAAGAGTTGGTTTCAAAAGATTAAGGAGTGAATTTATTTGCAAGAAGAGATAATTTTACAAAGGAGCAGCTTGGTCTTCTAAAGAAGTTAGGATTCTGTCACAATATTCATGATCCTGTGGCCATATACATGGAGTAATACATTTCATATGTTCTGAAATTTTCAAATGGAATTATTTCATTTATACTCACAGGTGAGTATGGTTTCATGAAAGTTTTCCAAGACCAAACTATATATCCCTTTCCTTTATTCATTAATGAAAAGCATTGGGTGGAAATCAACCATCCTGGACCCGTAGAAGACACAAAGAATCATGTATTGGTGGAGTAGTTTATCTCTTGTCCAGAGCCTATAAGTGAGCAGCCATCGCCTAGGACCAGTCGTCTTGCATCAATTGTTCACCGACCTATGCCTACCAGAGATATTCAACCATGTGTGAGTAGTTGTGTAGTAGAGAATCTTGCTTGTTACAATTTTTTTGGAGTTTTTCACTTGGCCTACGAGCCTGTGAAGGAATACATGGAGTTATATTTCCTTCATGTTTGCAATTTGCCCAGCTTTATCCTAAAATCAACATTAGGAGGAAACATGAATAATGTAACCATTCTACAGTCACGGTTGCATTATCTATTATCAATCACGGATAGAGTGAAGGAACTTCTAGTTGGGAAGTTACTTGAATGGCTATGGTAGAAATTTTCTTTCACCTAGCACTGTGTAAAAATCAATTAGTTTAGGACTATATATAAATAAGCTCCTTGGAGCATCTGTATTTATTTTCATTTTTAGTTTCTGTATTTTTCAGCAGGATGTTTTGAGCTCGACTCCATATCCCAATGCATAAGGTGACTAGAACTTCTTGTTTTTGGCATCTCCCAGGGAGCATGCCATCCCCTATGGAGCCAAACGTTATCACATATAGTTTTCAAGGGAAATAGGTTGCCCAAGTTCGCAGCCTGCGTAAGAAGCATCAAAGCGCAACACTTAGAGTGGCCCAATATGGACTCAAATCGAGTGAGTGAGCAAGTTCATTTTTCAATGGCTGGGATTCCATGTGAAGTTCAAATCAGTGGCCCTCAGACGATCGGGATCATAAATTTGCATTAATTTAGCATTAGACAAAGGTATGAAATCATGAGGTAAATCCTATCCATTGGTGCTGGGAAGGGAATGTGGCGAGATATTAACATTTTGCTGACATGCAGAGTGGAAGATTCAAAGGGGAGAGTCACGAGGACTTGAAAAATGAGAACTCGTGAGTTGATATGGGTTGTTATATTAAGGAAATTTATGGATTGTCGATCTGAGGCGATCGCAAAATCAGAAATCGAGAGAAGGAAGGTGAGTACTCTTTAAACTTCCCAAGACACGAAATCCTGATTCACAAAGAGGAGATTTGGATGGTGAATCTTAGAGGGACGCATGGTGCCAGATCCAAGAAGTCACTATTTCACGAATCGGGGGTATTAGCATGGAGTACGGTGCAAGTTCGTGAAACATGAAATCATGAAGTGCCTAGGGACTAGGCCCAGGGTCACGACCCAAGGTCACATGAACAACAGGTCCAGGAGGAAGGTTTAACACCCATTGCATAGCTGGGGACTTGGGTTGTGAGGAGGTAATCGTGGTTGTCAATTTCAAAGAAAGCCCAATCGTCGATCTGAAAAGGCCATTTCGTGAGTTTGTGCATCACGATATTTGGAATCAAGTGGAGTGTAGACTCGCGAAATGAGAAATCCTAAATCACTCATGAATTAAGTGTTGGGTCATGGCCCGAGTTTGCATGCATTTAAGGGTACAAAATCCACAAGGTCTATGCCAAAGCACGAAGGTGCCCACATTCGTTACATAGTAAAATTGTCATGGTTTCAAGATCATAGGGTTATCTTAGTCGTCCGCCAACAATGCACAACAAACCCTGGGCGTTTAACCTTGTTGCGATCCCGAGAAGGAGTATTAAATGAAAGAGTGGTGGTTGAAAGCTTCAAATCACTCCATAAATGGAAAGCATGGGCTATTTGGCTGTAGAGACAAAGTTGTCAGCCAAAGCCCCCCCTCGATGGAATTTTTTTCCTGAAAGCCCATGTCAAGTTAAGGTTGTGTCTGACAAAGGAATACCTGCATAGTCTGACTGAGAATATGCAGATGTAATGCCTTAAATGCAATGACTCAAACACGTCTCTGTTGTTTTGTCTCTGAGTATATAGGAGTCATTTTTATATTTTATGATGGTCAATGGTAGAGCAAAGATCCCGTATTTTAAAGTTTTAAATGAAGCTTTTGGTTCTCTGGTTATGATTGGTAATCTGAAATTTCTTTTTTAATGACAATCAACTTCCTTTCTCCCTCTTATTTTCCTCCGATGCTGAAAGAGTTCATGATTTACTGATTCACATGAATTATTTTGACTATTTTATGATGAATGTTTGATTATAGTGTCACTGTAATTACTTTCAGTTTATTTGAGATTTGAATTCAAAAAATATCTTGTTTTCATGGATTTTCCTCATTAGGCTGCTGGAAGACCTGATGTCCATAGCAAGCCTCTATGTTTTTCTCACCAAAGTCTTCCTCTTACTCACCCTTAGTACAACATATTGAATGAAGTTAAGCTAAGACCTCACCTTCTTATGCATACCAGTCCAGTTTTCAGAGTTAAGATGATATTTTATTGATACTGCACCCATTTGACCCTTTTATAATCAACCTATGACATACAAATCTGATGGGTATGGGCTTACCTTCAACACAATCCAGAGGTGACTCTCAGTGCTAACATGTTTATTCCACGTGCATCAAATGATCACCCAAAACCATCATTTTATGCTTATTTGAATGGCATCATTATCTCTTTAAAGATTTAGTTTGCCACACAATCAACTAGGAAAACAATCCATTCAGCTTCTACCCCAGCTAGGACGAAGACTTCCATTCAACCCAACCCTCCTTCCTCTCATGTTCAAACCTCCCAGGCGATTAAACTCCAATATTCTTTATCTATGCAACCTAAAGGAAAGAAGAAGAAGAAAACTAAATGTAACAAAATTTCTTATCAAACAAAGAATATGAAGAAACAAAAACATATTGTCGATAAACAACTATCCTGAAAGATGAAATTTCCATGTTTAATGTGAGGAGAATATCATTTCACTAGGGATTCTCCTCATATAGATGAAGCGAATTTTTTTTAAAGGGGAATTCCCAACCCATTTTTTTGACTAATCCTTTTCCACCACAACAAAAAACAATGGTTGCATAAAATCCTACACCTATGCAAGGGGGAAACACAAGTCATCCTCGTAGTGGGGATACTTCATCAACTTCACTTGTTATTATATGTAACGAGACTATTGATTTGACGACTAGAAAAAATACATATGACACACCTCCAGGGAAAATAGGTAAAGAAGGTTTAGTTGATGGGACTATGAATGACATGACTTCCACTTCTTCTACTGCTCTGTATAGACCTCTCCACATAGAGAAACCAAATTTTTACTCAATTTTATTTCCACCGAAGAGTGCAATCCAAATGTAGACTTTTAATATGAACATCCATGATTCTGAGAACTACAATGTTATTGAAGCTCTGACACAAGCACCTTGTTCAATATTGAGGCTCGAGGTTCTGCAGAACTGTCCCAGTTAGTGTAAAACCTTCCTGGAATCCATTGGAGCTATATACACTGAGTCATCCTAGTCATCCAATACTATTGCATCTAAACTAAAAGATTATAAAACAAGGCTCTCTCATCAACTTGCATTTCAAATTTAGGTTTTTGTTTGGAATCAAAGAATCTGTCATAGTATATTGGATGAAGGAGATTCAACATGTATTATCTATTTATCTTGTTGGAAATCCATTGGTTATCCTAGTCTAAATCTATCTCCTACTACCTTGAAATAATTTGATGGATGTGGCTTCAAGTATTTTGGACTGTTGCAATATTTATCCATTGAACTAGGGGAAAATTTGTTTATGTCAATGTAGAAGTGCTTGATGCTCCTCTAGACTATAATTTATTGCTTTGTTCAATATGTTTTTATGTGATTACTTTCGTTGCATATTCTTTTTTCATATTGTTCAATTTCCCCATCAAGGGAAGATTGTTACTATCGACTACATGGATTACTATACACTACATATCCACAACCACACTACCAACAATGTCACGTTTTTGGGAGATTCAAAGCCTATCTATGAGAGCATGGGAGTAGTTATCCTTAAATATCCTCACTCATAGGATATTTTCCCATATATACTCCTGAAAATGTACAACAAAAAGAAACGATTAATATGATTTCAACCATGGCTCACCAATCCATTGAATATATAATACTTGGTTCATTCCTAGTCCACTAGAACTTGATATGCTCAATGATGTTATGCCACTTATTAAAGCTTGAGGCATATTATGGCGCTATTCAATATGCCTCTACTTATTTTGAAAACCAACATATGGTGGAATTAGATTCATATCCTCTACCATCCTAGTTGAACTCTTTATCATCTAGTTTTGACTATTTCCTATGGAATGTTCCATCAGATGAATCCGTAATGAAAACTATTAGCATAGAAAGTCACGTTGGGATGATCACTACCATAGATTGTCTTTTCTATCAATTTTCGATCTGATAGAGGAAGAGATTAAATCCATCTTTCACTCTGATACCTTCAGTAACCCACAATATTTGATAGTTACTCACGATACTATTTTTGAAGGAAAATTAGGAAATGTTACATAGACCATTCACATTGACATATAAAAAATATATGGTGTTTTGGAAAACATACAATTAGGCACAAATTGTTCGACTAAATAAATTGAGGCTTACACAGCCTTATTTAAAGAATTTCATGATATTTTTTCGTGGAGCTACAAAAAACTGTCACGGATCGATCCTTTGATTAGTGTGCATGAAATGCAACTTTACCCTGGAGCCAAACATGTATCATAGAAACTTCTCCTAGTGCACCCTAGGAAAACTACGATCATAAAGGAAAAATCATAAAAATTGTTGAAAATTGGTTTCATTTATCATGTAATTTTGACTAAATTGGTTTCTAACATCGTTTTGGACACGAAAAAACAAGGGAAAATTATTTTTTGTGTTGACTATAGGGTCCTAAATAATGCCTGTCCTATAACACCCTAGGTTCTAAACCCCCATTTTAAATAATGTATTGTTACAATGATGAGAGGCCAGAGCATGCAAACAATTATTAAAACTCTAATGTGTCCAAGAAATGTAATGTTTTGATCATTATTAATAATAAACACATCATTGGTTATTAAACGAAAAATGAATAGAGTTATAGGGGCCTATGATTCCAAAAGAGAGGTGGATTGAAGGGATAAATGTTATTTCATATTCTATTTAACCTTTTTTTTAAGGGAGTGGATCAATTACGTAAACTTCTTGGGGGAGGCTAGGAGGTTCTTGATTCTTCATGAAATACTTAAACCGCCCATGGACTATTGGAGGCGTTGGTTGATAGCTTGTTCTCTCCTTCATCTGTTTATATGTTCATTCACTTTCTCACTCGTTCATTCATTATGTCCTTACCAATCACTTATTGATCCATCCTCATCCACTTCTTGGTTTGAGAAAGGGAAACTAACTGTCGAAGATTAGCCACAATTTTGTTGGTTGTAGTAGTCACTGGTGTAATCTAGCCATGACTTGAGGCATGCATGTCTGAGATGCATTGGTTTATGTCCAACGTTGTTCATAGCTATGAGTACTAAGAGTTCCAGCATTGATATTATGGACCAGTTGCGCTGGAGCACAAGATAAGGACAAGGACTACCTGAGGGAATGTGTGGAAGAAAAGGGTAGAGGTCCATTCTCTTGCATGGTGCAGGCTGGGTAGAAGAGAGCTGGGTACTTGGATTGTTGTGAGTGCTAGGAAATCATGTGAGAGCTTGAGTGTTGATTGGTTTGGGAATCCAATTAACACTCTTGAACCATCCTTGTGGATTCATAGCCTTGCTTGGGGGTGACATTGTTGTTGAGATTTGGAGCAATATTGTCTATGGTTGGGTGGAACGTCCTTGGTCTGTATCCATTTGATGTCATCTTTTATAAAGATAAGTTCTCTCTGTTATGGTATTAATTATTTGTATATGAATGTATTCCATTGTGTATTTATTTATCATATGAATAAGTCTTTAGAGTATGTGTGCTTGTTGGTTATTGATGTGAATGTCATTAAATATTTTATTTTATGCATCCTTATTATTTTAAAAGGTATCTCTAAGAGAAATAAGTCTAGGGGTGGACTTAAAGGTGGCATACACTGGCCTATGGGTGGTTGGGGTGTGTTACAGATTGGTACCAGAGATTTTGATTGAAACATCAGGTTGGTATGGGCCAGGTCTATTGGTCAGAGTCTCTTGTTTGAGATCAAATTATGATCGTGAAGCTTAAAATCTCAAAAGGAATGGCATTGTAGAATCTATGCAGTAGTTAGAATGTCATAGTTCCTTTGTAAGGGTTTGAAGGATCATGATTGTTCCCTTCGAATTCAAGAGTGATCGCCACGGTGGGATAAAGAGAGATCCATGATCATTGGATCAGAGGGTAGGTGAACAAGGTTCATATGATGAAAGTGAAGAAAAGGTTATGTCACAACCATCGGATTGCTTGGAGAGAGATTGATGGCTAGGATGCATTGCGGGGAACCAAGTTGCACGTGAGTTAATTCCCCACGGTGGTACCACAATCCAAACCATGGTTTCACCAAGGGGTTATGTGTCAGTGTCATAAGAACTGTGGGGTGAAAGGAGGGTTACTCCAAACCACCGATGCATGCCCCTACAAACTAAAAATCATTAAGTGATGTGACATGTTAGTGCTTAAACATCGAAACTCCTAAGAGTCGAAGTGCATCTAGACCATTGATTGAAGTGGACACGCAGCAGGAGATCCTACACTCTGGCAGATAACCACTTCGGAAGAAAGATGAATGCGAAAAGATGGAATTCCATAAGACCCAAAGTCTAGATTTCATCTAGGTCATCCATCAACAAGGACATGGGGTGCCAGATCTCTTACTTCGGAGACTTAGTACTTTGGAAGGTTTTGCAGAGAGAAGCACTAGGGAAAGAGTTACCCAAAGTACCGAAGTAATTGAGGACCATTGATATAAAATAAACAAGAATCGTTGATCTTTTCAGCATTACCTCTCGAAGTCCCGAAGTTCGGGTTTAATACAGACCATCCAATAAGGGAGACACATGTCAATAGATTGGCGAGTTCGGGAATTCAGAGTTAGGAATAATTGGAAGTGTGCTAGTGTGGAAACTCATGAAGCCCAAAGTCCTAAATCCCAAAGAGCCAAAGTGGTGGGGCACGAAGACGTCACCTTGAGGTGATGTGGACCCCAGAATTCTGAAGTGTTGTGGCTTATGGATGCCACCTGGGATGACATGAACACATGGAATGTGTGCCATGTATCAATAAGTTTTGAGCATATGGAGGATTGAAATGTTGGTTAGAACATGAAATGTGTCATGCGCCTAATTAGTCCATGTTTTTTATTTTAATATTTTTCGACGTGGCGACTGATTGTGCAGTCCGGAGATGAGGAACTCTAGAGGAAAAATATGTGACAATTAACATTGGGTCGAGAACTTCCGAAGAGCTGAAGTGATTCACAACTGTCGATATGTGAGAGACACGCATCGACAGATCGTCAACATTGGGTGAAATCACTCCAGGAGAAAGTGAAGGTGGAGAGTTTGAAACTCTCAAATCCCGAAGAACCGAAGTGATTCATGGTTGTTGATCTGTGGGAGGACACGCATCGAAACATCGTGAGCTCCAGGTAAAAGAATTCTAGGAGGAAGCAAGCGGGGAAAGTTGATACTTCCGAAGGACAGATTTCTAAAGTGGATCTCAATCGTTGATCGTGAAAGAGGACGAGGACCATTGATCAGGTCCTGGTTGAAGGCTCTGAAGTTGCAAAGCGCCAGGAATGATTTAGTCGTGGTTTTGAGTCTTGGTCACCTAGGGAAGTGGTTTGAAGGGAGTGTTTGTGAAAAATTAAATTCTATATAGGCTAAGGGATAACATGGAAGTGTTATATGATGCAGATTGATACATATATGTTCTTCATGAATTGAGAAGAAAAAGAACTTGTAACATGGTTTGACAATTTTTTTTTATCATATGCTTAATTCTAACAAAATGGTTGCTTGCACATTTTGCATAATTAAGGGGTTTAAACACATCAGCTTAGAATGTGTATTGAAGAAATGGAAGAAGGAGAGGGAGCCTCTAGCCATGATAAGGAGGTCGAAGTCCAAAATATTATTGTTGGTAATGTAGAGACAGATTCCAATGGATGCAAGGGAATAAGAGAGTAGGAAACATTAATACAAACAGTAATAAGCCTGAAAATAGAAGTGTGGAGATACAAAGTAGACAATGAGAGACTGGTGTGGGAGAAATTCAGATAAATGCTCAAGTGTTGCAAAGCTTAAATCAGTTGCAGAGGAAAACGATCAAGGGATCAAACTCAAAACAAGAGGAAGAAGGCAGGTTTTGTGAAAGAAGAGAGGATCGTGGAAGAGTTGGTTATTCAAGAAGTTCTAGTAGAAATCATAGACACCACTCACCTCCTTAGTCAGAAGGAAAGTTGTATGCATCAGAAGATCCCATAAGTAGTCCATCGGTCTCTCCTGTTAATCATTGGAGAAGGAGACAGGGAGCGGACAGTTTGCACGGAGAGCTAAGGAAGCTTAAGCCACCCTCCTTTGATGGTTAAAACTAAAGGGAATATGATGTCGAAGCATGGTTTCTTAGGCTCATGAGGTATTTTCAATTTCATAACTATTCATCAAATCTAGAAGCTCAGATTTCCACCTACCATTTACACAGGAAAGCTGCAATGTGGTGGGATCAACTGAAGCAAGTTGAACATATTAGTGAGAGTAGGATCACCTGGAAGGAGTTCAAGAAGTAATTTGAGATGGAGTACCTCTCATATCATTTCTATGACAATAAAATGCAGGTGTTCTTTGAACTCAGGCTAGGAAGGATGATTATGGAAACATATGAGAAGAAATTCTTGGGATTTTTAAAATATGTTGGGTTTATAAATGATGAAAAGGTAAATATACATAGGTTTTTGAGTGGATTTTCATCCTTTCATAAAATAAAATATTAGGTATGATGAGACCAAGACCTTGACTAAGGCTATTAGGAAGGATAAACACCTATATGAGAAAGGATAGGGAAGATAATCCCTGTAGAAGTCTTGGAAGGATAAGAGGAAGGAGAAGTTTGATCAGAGGAGGAAAGTATTCAAACCTCCCTTCATTAGGAATGATCCTAATAGAAATCATCAATATCAGTATGCTAAGGGTGAATCCAAGAAATAAGACTCCATGGGAAAAAGGGGAAGACCACTTATCCAATGTTGGGGATGCAAAGAAGATCACCTGTACAAGGATTTCCCCCACAGAAGGGACATAGTGAATACTGTGCACAACGTCCAAGATTCTACAACATTCAAAGATATGGGAAGAATATATCCATCTTTAGATGATCGAAAAGAAGAGTAACAGTCCAATATGATCGAGGTGGAAGGTAAGATCATAAATCATCCTGTTTCTATTTTAATTGTTCCAGGATAAATTCATTGTTACATTGATCCTAAAATAGTGGATAGATTACATTTGGAGAAAAGTGATCTTGGAAAATCAATTTTGGTTCAGCTATCCACTGGAACCAAAAGGAGAATCCATGATATGGTCAAATTTGTTCCATAAGTCTTAATGGTGTGAATAAAAATGATGATATAAATATCATACCATTGGGGTCTTATGATATTCTAATTGGAATGGATTGGTTGGACAAACATCATGTTGTCCTAGATTTTCATAGCAAGACATTTACATGTCTTGACAGAGATGGAAAACAAAGCATTGTGAAAGCAGTTCCAAGACCCATATCTATAAGGGAGATTTCATCCTTACAGTTGAAAACATGTTTTAAGAAAGGATGTCAATTGTATATAGCTCATTTGGAAGAGCCATAAAATACAAAGGGCCAAGCCTTGAAGATTTCTCAATACTACAGGAATTTGAAGACGTATTCCAAGAAATACCAGGCTTTCCACCAAGAAGGGAGATAGATTTCTCAATTTATTTTGTGCAAGGAGATTCCTCGGTGTCAAAAACACCTTACAGAATGAGCACACCAGAGTTAAAAGAATTACAAATGCAGTTGGAGGAATTGTTGAAGAAAGGGTACACACATAGAAGTGTTTCACCTTGGGGAGCACTAGTACTTTTTGTGAAAAAAGAAGGATGGAACCTTGAGGCTATGTATTGAATTTCGACAAATGAACAAGTATACCATAAAGAAAAAGTATCCTCTACCCAGAATTGATATATTTTCAAATATTGACCCGAGGTCAAGATATCGTCAGGTAAGAATCAAGGAAGAAGACATTCATGAGACAACCTTTAGGACCATGTACGAGCATTATGAATTTGTAGTGATGCCATTTGGACTGACCAATGCACCGACTGTCTTTATGTGCTTAATGGATGGAATATTCAGAAATTATTTGGATAAGTTTGTAATAGTGTTCTTTGATGACATACTTATCTATTCTAAGTCTGAAGAGGAGCATGAAGATCACTTAAGACTGGTGTTGCAAGTGCTGAGAGAAAATTAGTTGTATGCCAAGTTGAGTAAGTGTTATTTTTATCAAAAGGAGATCCATTGCTTGGGACACATTATTTAGGAATAGGGAATAGCAGTAGATCTAGAGAAGATTGAAGCCATTAGAGGATGGCCAATGCCCAGAAATGTGTTAGGAGTCAGATATTTTATGGGATTGGATGGTTACTACAAAAGACTCATAGTAGGGTTCTCTAATATTTCTCATCTCATCACTTCTTTTCAAAATAAGGGAACTAAATTTGAATGGACACCTAAGTGTGAAGTGAATTTTAACATATTGAAGGAATTACTTACTAGTGCACCTGTGTTAAATATTGTTGACCCAAATGAAAGTTTTGTGGTATGTACAAATGCATGTAAGGAAGGACTTGGGGGTGTCCTCATGCGACTATGCCACACAGATTAAGGAGAATGGGAGGAAATATGACACACATGACATGGAGCTTGCTTCCATTGTCCATGCCTTGAGGATGTGGAGGAATTATCTCAATGGGATGAGATTTGAATTAAGGACAGAACACATTGTCCTGAAGTATATTTTTGAACAACCAACCTTGAATGTCATGAGAATAAGATGGATGAATTTTCAAGTGAATATGACCTCAATATCAAGCATTTAAAAGGTAAGGAGAATAAATTTGTTGATGCACTTAGTAGAAGAGTGCATCTCATGCATGCTACTGCTGTCAGTATGCATCAGTCAGACTTGAAGAGCATAATTTTAGATGGTATTGTTATAGATTGACATTACCTACAGGTAAATGAAATCTTACAACAAGGAGATGTACAACATAAATTAAAGGAGTATGAGATAAAGGAATATGTATTACTCATGCATAAGAATATAATATATGTTCCTAGTTCTAGAGAACTGGCGAATTTGGTATTGAAGGAATTGCATGATGTTCCTTATGCTGGACATCCTGGTTACCAGAAAAAATTACTACAGTAAGAAGCCAATTCATTTGGCCATGAATGAAAAATGATGTTTCTGATTACATCGCTCGATGTATGGAATTTCAAAAGGTGAAGGTTGAGCATAAGAACCCATTGGGTTTTCTGCAGCCATTACTAATCCCAGAGAAGAAATGGGAGGTCATAACCATTGATTTCATAACTTAATTACCCACTACAACAATGCAAAATGATTCAATCATGGTGGTGGTTGAAAAATTAACAAAGGATGCTTATTTTTTTCCGGTAAAGACAACACATGCAACGACTAATATTGCAAAAAATTACATGAGAGAGATTGCTAGGTTGCATGGGATACCTAGGACAATTTTCTTGAACAAAGATACAAATTTTACCTCAATTTTCTCAAGGGGATTGTTGAAAGGATTTGGTACAAATATAAACTTTATCACATCATACCATCCCCAATCAAATGTAAAAACATAGAGGGTCGACCAAATAATTGAAGACATGTTGATAATGTATGTGATGGATAATCCATCTAAGTGAGAAGTTTACTTGCACTTGGTCAAGTTTGCATATAATAATTGGTATCATGCTTCATTGAGAATGAGCCCATTTGAATCCTTGTATGGTAGGAAATGCAATACTATAGTGAGCTGGGACAACCCAGTAGATAGAGTCATACTTGTGCCAGAGTTGCTCAAGGATATGGAATACCAAATGGTTAAGATCAAGCAGAATTTAAAGGCTACTCAGGATAGACAAAATTTTTATGTAGATAAGAACATGACAGCTAGAGAATTTAAAGTAGGGGAGCATGTACTTTTGAAAGTGAAGCCCAAGAAAATCTCTTTGAAATTGGGTAGTTGTACAAAGATGGAAGCCAGATTTTGTGGTCCATTTGAAATATTGGATAGAATAGGGCGAGTTGCATACATGATTGCATTTCCTACTTCCATGAATGTGCATAATGTATTTCATGTCTCTTTACTAAATAAATATGTAGATGATTCTAACCATGTTATTGATTGGCATCTTATTCATGTAGAGACAGATGAATACTTTCAGGTTAAGCCAGTGTAGGTATTGGACAGAAAGGTCAAAATGCTCTGAAATCGAGTTATAGAGCTGGTAAACATTCAATGGACCTGCTATGGTCCTGAAGATGCTACCTGGGAGCATGAATATGCCATGAGAGAAGAGTGCCCACACATTTTTGAATAAAATTTGAGATTTTGATTTCTATTTTGAATATTCACTAAGGAAAGTGCCAAAATAAGAGGGAGGGGATGTAACACCTCGAGTTATGAACCCCCATTTTAAATAACGTATCGTTACAATGATGAGAGGCCAGATCCCCCAAACAATTATTAAAATGACAATGTGCCCAAAAAATGTAATGTTTTGATCATTATTAATAATAAACACATCGCTGGCTATTAGATGGATAAGGACTAGAGTTTTAGTGGGCTATGATTCCACAAGAGAGGGGGATTGAGGGGATAAATGTTATTTCCTATTATATTTACTATTTTTTCTAGGGGAAGGGATCAGTTGTTGATACTGAGAGGGGGGTGAATCAGTATCAAGTACAATTTAAAAACCTTTTTCAACTTATACTTAAACCATTCAATTATATCCAATGAGAAATGAACAATAGTATAAGAGTTACACCAATACACCACAATACACCATGCACAATATATGAGAAATAATCAATAGTTTGTGTTCAAGGGAATTAATGACTTCCAAAGTTAGCCACAACTTCCAAATGTAAAGGGAGGGATAAACCTCCAAGAGGAAGATACAATCCTCCAATATCAAGAGATATTTGAACTCTCTATCCTTTCCCCTTCCTTCCACCCAATAATATATGAGAGATAATAAAACTTTACATTAAATCATCACCATCAACCAATCATCACATAGAACCTGATAATGATTTCTGAGAATTCTTCAATTTCTACAATTATTAAATTCTTGGAGTACTCTGATCCTGTATATAATGTTACTCAATGTATTCTCTGAAACTCCTCTAATTTTCACTCCTTGAATCCTCCCCAAAAAGAGGTTATAGAAAGAATGGTAG
>ML788174.1:223790-275922 GCA_009831015.1 Picea engelmannii | reverse complement strand
CAGGCTGAGGAAAACAAACCTCTTTCATTTTTTGCAACGGGGTCACGAGCAGAGAGCATCAAAGACATCTTCGAGGCCTATTTTTCCAGATTTTCCATTTTCCGTTTCAGTCTCGATCTTTCAGGAGCTGTCACGGCCAGCTGGGGACGAATTCGGCGAAACTGAAAGAGGTTTTTGTCCATAACATGCCCATATACAATAACCTCTTTCCGTTTTTTCCCAGGTGTCATAATTGAAGAGAGAATCACGTCTGATCGGACCCCTGTTTCGCAGAAAAACGGTACATTTTTCATGGCAGAAAACTCCGAATTTTGTGGGAGTGGTGGCTATTTTTGGTCGAGGCGGTTGAATCGAATCTTGGAACTTGAGGAGGATATCTATACTATTTATTCATATGATTTTAATGTAAACAGGTTCGACCTGTGAGGTTTCTGGACGGGACTGTGGGTTATGCACGACCAGAAGACTTTTTTATTCTCTGTAACTTTGAGATGAGCAATCGGCAATGAACATGTTTTCTTTGACAGGATTCTTGTGTGGTGATATTGGTGGAGTTTCTCCCCGTTAAATTGTTTTCTTTTTATCTTTCATTTTGTTTTCAGTTCTTATTATCAGAAGGAGAGTAGTAGAAGCARAATTTATCAGCAGATACTTTGTTTCTCAGCTTCTGATAATCTTTATGTTGATCTTCTAAAAGGCTAGTTTAGGAATTCTTAAATGCTCCTTTGCCTGTCTTTTCCTCACCTTTTCCTTCCTCAAATCAATACCATTAAAACTCAATTCGATCCAATATTGCTGCTACCTTTCCCTGTGAAAGAACTTTGTCCAGAGCTGAGAGTGAATCTCCTTCTTTAAAGTGCAAACCCCATTTGCCCAATGGCCCTCCTTGTTGTTCCAAAACAATCATTTAAAATCCCCAACACATGTTTTTCATAAATAGCCTAATACCTCCTCAAACAAAGCTATATCAGACAGAGAGATCCCTCTCTGAGTCTTGGAGGGATAGATCCAAGACTCGAAGTGGTTCTGATGTTGCCTCTGTGACTGCCTCACAGCCTTGGGAAAATTACAGAGTGCTAACACTACCAAGCCCATCAATATATTATCCTTGGGGATACTCTTTATCGACGGGTGATTGACTCAGTTTTTCGACTCTATCTAACGTTCAACAAAGCTGAGAAAGCCTTGAATGATTTCCATTCTGGAGCCTATGGTGGTCATATGTTTGGGTATGCTACTTCCCAGAAGATCTTATGCGTAGGGTATTTTTGGACTTCTTTATTTAAAGATTGCATAATTGCCATCCAAAAATGTCATGCTTGCCAGACCTATAATCATAAGATACGGTCACATGTCTCTACTCTTCACCTTGTGGTCTCTGTTGGTCCCTTTGCAAAATGGGGCATCGATTTCATGACATGTCACCCCCACTCGAACGGGGGGCATGGATACATTATTGTAGCCGTATATTACTTTACAAAATGGGCCGAGGTGATGCCGACATTTGACAACACTGGAAAGACAACAACATTATTCATTTTTAATCACATCATAGCTCGTTTTGGTGCTCCCCAGGCTATCGTCACTAATCACGGTAGCCACTTTCGAAACTTCATGATGTCTGAACTTAATGAAAAGTTGGGTCTTCGCCATAAAAAATCAATGCCCTATTATCCACAAGCCAATGGCCAAGTCGAAGCAATTAACAAAGTTCTCATAACTATGCTCCGACAAATGACAGGGATTCACAAAACAAGTTGGCACACAATGTTGTTTTCAGCATTGTGGGCTTACCAGACATCCGTCAAGTCCGCTACTGGGTTTACACCTTTTCAGTTAGTCTATGGTTTAGAAGCCATTCTCCCGATTGAATGCGAGATACCCTTTTTAAAACTAGTTGTTGAACTCCTACCAAACACTTCCGCTGAGGAAGAAGGTCTATTGTATCTTATGCGATTAGACAAAACTCGATGTGATGCTACCCTAGTCATAGAAGCTCAGAAAAAACGTGTCAAGGCCCAATACGACAAACATGTCAAGCCTCGCGTTTTCTCCGAAGGAGATCTCGTTCTCCTCTATGAACAAGATCGATATATGCTAGGAGCTGGAAAATTTGAAGCCATGTAGAAAGGTCCTTATATCGTTAGACGGGTTTTAGAAAAAGGGGCTTATGAGTTAGTAGATTACGATGGTATCCCTTTGAGTGAACCTAGAAATGGGTTGTACTTGAAGAAGTACTATGCATAAGATCATTTGTGCATGAGTACCTGTATTTTTATTGTATCATACTTCTTGTGTGTTACTATAGCTTTCTTTTGTCATTATCTAGTCTCTGCCCTTATGTGATGTTGTGTTTGATTTCCAAATGTCGGAATCTTCGCTACCCTACATTGGCTTCATTGATGGAGCTAACCATAGTACTCAGAACCTTGCTTCCACTGCATGGGCAATTTACGCCCCTACAAACAAACTTGTCTCCTTACGAGGTGTGTGTCTTAGCCGTGCGACCAACAATATTGTAGAGTATAGCGTCGTTATCGAATTGTTGATTGATGCTATCTCACTCGGAATCCTTCATTTGGTTGTGCGACTCGATTCGTAGCTCGTGGTATTAAAGTTAAGTAATGTCTATACTATTCGAAGTCCTACTTTGCTACGGGTGTATTTGCAAATTCGCCTCTTGGAAAGTTATTTTGATTATATTGAATATCAACATATTCCTAGATGTCTAACTACATTAACTGATGCATTAGCTAACTATGTATTCGATAGACATTTGGGTCATTTATAAATCAATCACATCAATTTTCACACAACACAAGATAAACCGGTAGAAGCCGTATGTATATATAACGATCAAAAGAGTTTTTACAAAAAGTTTTGTCCGAGGACAAAAATTTCAAAATCTGAAGCTCATAGCTTCTACAAAGTGACGTCATGGATGATGTTCATGGTAACACACGAATTCCCGGGTGACCCTATGAAGCAGTCGGCCAATGGACTCTGACACTCCTACTGTATGACGCTGATAATGTCGTGGAACCTCTCCAAGGGGCATGTCTGGAATATCTACTATCAAACCCTCTATGTTTTGTTCCACCGCTTCATAATCTTCAGCATCCCATCATGGCACTGGTGCCACCTCTCCTCATCACTGAATAGGAGAAGTACCAGGAGGTCGGTAAGGTCCCACGTCTGTTTCATCAAAAAAGAATTTTGTATTTAGACCTTAGACGGACATATAAAATATATTTGCATATGATAAAATTCACAAAAACATTTAAAAAAGAAAATTGTGTACTTCTTATCAAGATCCCCCCACTAATCACCCTCGGGCAGGACCAAGTTTGGATCCCCTCGGAAATCCAATCCAACATAAGCATAATCATCAACCATCAACATCTTTGGTCACAACCAGTCGAAGAAGGCATCATTATATTTGATTATTGGTCCAGCTATGTGCCGGGCCATGAGCTGACACCACCTCAACATTCTTGGATCTGTTGGAGCTGGTAATCCCCACTCAAGTTGAAGCCTTAGCAAGGGAACCCTCTCAAGGAAAAAGGACACAAACAAATACCCGTACCCAAATTTATTTAGGTTACCTCGCCTGCGTTTGGGCAACTGCCTCTTCATGCTACGAAGCACTGCGTCTGCCCAGTTAAAAACCCGAGGCTTAGTACACTTTATGGAATACTGAATGTAGCTCTAGAGAGCCATGTGAGGAGCAGCACTCCCAGCCATATGAGCACTGGTGAACAAAATAGTGCAGAGGGTCAAATCCCACACTCCCCAAATGGATACTTTCCCTTTGCTCCTCTCTGCCTCTGGAACAAAGTGCAAGCGACAGTACTCACTCATGGGCAGCCCACCACCTCTGCTACTAGTCAGGCTCACGTGGTACCCATGCCGTGACAATCCTGTCAAGAATTAAATGTCCTCGATATCCAAGGACAATGTATGTACCCCTACATGGAATACTTGTTAGTCGGGATCCCACATATGCACAAGGTACTCCAATAACCTGACTTGGGCCCTCATGCCCGGGATACGAAAGAATTTCAAAAGACCACAGTCTCATAAAGCGACAATGGTGGCTGGATGATTTCCGCCAATGGAATCATCTTCTTCGTGCTCTCTTTCACACCATTCCATAACCATGGTGATGGCCAAATACCTGCATAAGAAACATAAGAAGAAATGGCCAAATACCTGCATAAGAAGCATAAGAAGAAAGTTAATACCTCTATTCAATACTTGGTATCTTTTCATTGAGCAAAACTTTAAAAAAAAATTCCACTTTGCAGTTCTCGCAGGTTCCCTTTAGGCACAATGCGAAGTTCTCGCAGGTGCCTTTGGGGTCACCTGCAAGAATGAGGCATTCTCGCAGGTCCCGTGTGGCTGGCCTGCGAGAATGGCTGAGCACAACTTTAACCCCCAAAACAAACTCAAAAATATGTTTTTTGCCAATGAAAATGAAAAATCAAACCATGAAAAGGTAGAGGACAAGGATCTTACCTCACTGCTAGAGACGGTTCGTCGAATGGATGCTCGTAACTCCCACAATCAAGCGTCGAAATTCAAGGGAAAAAGAGAGGTTTTGGACTCAAATATTGGTAAAGTTAAAATGGTTATGGTAAAAAGAACTTTTACCCCTTTATGTTTACTTTTACCTTTAGTTATTGGATTTTATAATTATTTATTTATTAAAACCTAATGCCTAATTCCCTTTTGAGTACAACTTTTGCAGGCGTAATGACTTCGATGTTCATGCACAGGGATGCGGATATTTTTTCTTCTTCATCGCATGTTTTGATTGTTTTTTATGGTTTTTGTACAAAACCTCGAGCTTGGTCTTTGTCTGTTCTCACGCTCTAAAATACATGAGAACGCGATCGAGCACACTTTTATCACTTTTTCGGGCTCAACAAGGTTATACGAAAAAGGAACCCCCCTGGATTCTCCTTTAATCTCTTTTCAGACTCTCTAAACATGAAAAGATTATCGAGTGACATTGCTATTTTCACGCTCGTTAAAGTATTTGCAGAAAGCGCCTGTTGGGCGATAATTTATCTCTTTTTCGGTCTCATCAGACTATTTTACGAAAAAGGAACTGAGAGAGTTCTCTTTTAAAGTGTTTTTCCAGACTCTATAATTATGAAAAACCTTCGAGTTTTCTATCTTTGGACTCGTTAAACAAACATCGACAAACCCATAATGGGACTGAACTACTCCTTCCTAGGGTTCGTTAAACATAATCTGAAGGACTTATCTGAAGGATGAGCCTATATCAACAAGCATATATTATCCTCCTCAAGCTTGTGTAAAAATAAAGAGGTACTCACCAGAAATGGTGGGGGAAAATTTGGGAAAGGGATGTGTTCTTGTATTCATATTAATTGGCAGTAAGTGTCTCTGTTGAACATGACACCCCCCTATTTATTATTTGAAGCCGGTTTGGGAAATCCATTTGTCTCTCATTTGATTTGCTACAAGGTCATACCCTGCATCGTCTCTGAGTCAATGTTACCAAATCATTGGTCGTTTCATTCATATGTTCAAGAGAATTTCATCTGAAACCTTTCTTGAGTCGGCCATCTACAGTTTTCCATTCTCTCTGTGTCGGCCTTTCCTGTGTCCAGTCCAACTTACATCATACTCTATTTCACCTTCAAAATATGTTACTCATTTCATGTCATTGATGGGGGATACATCAAGGCCCTCCTGTGACGAGTTTTGTTTCGTCGACTTCAACTCATTATCCAGAAACAAGACTTATAAATTCTTTGGTACCTTAGAACTTGCATGCCTCAATGGCAGGTTTCCTCACTTTCGAAAGTGGTTTTACATCATTGGCCCCTGATCAAAAGATTCCATTGGATGTTTGACCTCAACTCATTTATTTACATTCAGTGGATTGTATTAGTGTACCTTGGGAGTCATTGACATTAATGGTGATTTCCCTCGCACTTGTTAACGGTTTCATCATTCACTGGTAATCAAGTGGCTTCTACCATGTTCGACTTCAACACATGTAATCACATGGTTAGATTCATACTTTCCGGTGACGAGATTGAAGACCTTGGATCTCATCTCTTTGTCCAGGTTGTGATGGAATATGTTTAATTTGCAACACATAGATCCACTTTGTATGTCTCGTGGCTATGTCGTCTCAATTTGAATTTTCTCGCATAGATCCACAGTGTATTCCTGGTGGCTATGCTATATTTTGATGGCATAGATCCATAGTGTATGATTGGTGGCCATGACCTATGCTTATAATGTCATCTATCTGTGATCTGAGTATGGGAATTCCTAGCTCAGAATTAATATGATATTTTGCAGATGCTTGGTTGTTTGCAGGTTTCCGATTAGGTGCACTCCTTGTTTCCGACACACACACGTAGTTTACAAAGTATTTTGGCTATCATTGATTCCGGCCTCATACTTTGGGGGGCATTTTGTTACCCATGATTTTGTTCATCTTGATGGTGTATTGATGATGGTGTACTCATGCTCTTAATAAGAACTTTCTCTTGAGAAAAGTGACATTCATCTCTTCCCAGAAAACATATTTTTGAAGAGAGTTCGCAGGTTGCTTATATCCTAGGGTGCGAGAATGACCCATTCTCGCAAGATTCCTTAAGCTAGGGTGCGAACTTATCGCACTGTGATACATAGATAGGGTGTGAAATTTTCGCACTATGATACATAGCTAGGGTGTGAACTTGTTCTCAAGCTTGGAAAAAGATGAAGTCTCGATGGTTCTAGAAGGGAATCTTCTAGAGAATGGGTTGGCATTCGAATGGTTATCTTTTTACTAGTTTCCCTGATATTGTGGGATCATTCTCATCCAAGTAACCATCTCATCCTCTCCTATATATTGATGGGATTCTCATGGAAAAGGTTAAGAAATATTAATTGGAGAATTGGTGAAGTAATTGTGTGAAGGACCTAGCTTGAACAAGAGCTTGGAGACTCTAGCAAGTCTATCAAGAGGAATTGGATCTTCATCATACAAGGATCGAGCAAGTGTGTGTGTTGGAACCAAGAGCCACCGAAAGGAAGCTTGTGACATCAAGGTGGTCAGGTTGTATCTTCTACTTTCGATTAATATGATACATCGACATGTCATTTTCCCATAAATTCATTCTTACTTTATTGTGTAATTCCTTGATCATACACATAAGTTGACGATTGAATATATTTTTCTAACATCACTTTGGTTGGTTTGTGTTGTCTTGGTCTTTCCCTCACGAGAGCGTCAGAGCGAAGCAGGAGCAACAAAGACCCTAGGAAGCGATACAAAGGTATGTCACTTGTTCCTCCCTACTAGCTAATTCAATGGTCATAACTTAGGGAAAGAGTCATTTCCTGTCTTGTTTTGTTCTAGATCCAGGTGGATCTAGGGAGATATGTTAGTGTCTGCACCTACTGATTAGTCCGATAACAGGGGTTGGATGATAGCTTGTTTGTGCCTTCATGTGTTTATGCGTTCATTCAATTGCTCACTTGTTCATTCATTCTGTCCTTACCTATCACTCATTGATTCATCCTCATCTGTGTCTTGCATTGGGAAAGGGAAATGAGTTGAAAAAGATTAGCCATGGTTTTGTTGGCTATAGTGGTTGCTGGTGTAATCCAACCATGACTTGAGACCTGCATGTTTGAGATGCATTGGCCTGTGTCCAGCACTGTTCACTGCTGTGAGTCTTGAGAGTTCCAACATTGATATTATGGAACAGTTGCATTGGAGACCAAAATAAGGAGAAGGAATTCTTGAGGGACTGCATGGTATAGAAGGGTGGAGGTCTATTCTCTTGGGTGGTGCAGGCTAGGCAGAAGAGAGATGGGTACTTGGATTGATGTGAGTTTTAGGAAAGCCTATGAGAGCTTGAGTGTTGACTGGTTTGGGAAGCCAAGTAACACTCTGGAACCGTCCTTGTGGATTCATATCTCAGGCTTGAGGGTGACACTATTGTTGATATTTGGAGAAATAGTGTCTATGGTTGGGTGGAACTTCCTTGGTTTGCAGCCAGTTGGTGTCATCTTTTATAAAGATAAGTTTTATTTTTTATGGTATTAATTATATGTATATGAATGTATTCAACTGTGTATTTATTTATCATATGATTGAATCTTTAGATTATGCATGTTTTTTGGTTATTGTTGTGCATGTCGTTAAATATTTTCTTTTATGCATCCTTATTGTTTTAAAAGGTATTAGTAAGAGAAATAATTCTAGGGTGGGATGGAAGGTGGCATACCTTGTCCTATGGGTGGTTGGGGTGTATTATATGTCCTAAGGGAAATTACACTAGAAGAGTAATATTTTCATTCATGAATGGCTTCTTAGGATACAACGAGATCAATATTCTCTCCTATCATTGACATAAAACATATTTAATCTACCCATGGGGAACCTTTTCATATTTCAAGTTACCCTTCAACCTTAAAAATGATAGAGATACCTTCCATTGGCCTTTGTCATACACTTTTCATGATATCAAGAATATGATTTAACCCTACCTCGATAACTTGCCTTTTCATTCAACGCATCAAGAGGATCACATTGATCATTTGAGAACATTTTTTCTTAGGTTTCAGTTCTACAACATATGATTGAATCCTCACAAATTCATTTTCTCTATTGAAAGAGGTGGACTCCTAGGCTTCATGTTTTCCAAATATGTGATTAGGGTGGATCCCTTGAAAGTGAATTTTTCTTGCACTTAACTTCTCCCAATAACCGTAACCACTCCAAAGTTTGCAAGGGAAGGAAAAATTTCTATGCCATTTCATTTGCAATTATTCAAAGTTCAAGAAAGGATTTATCTGATTACTAAAGAAGGATATCCATTTTATCTAGGATGACCAAGATCAATGATCATTCAATTCTCTCAAGTATTCTTTAACACATACGCTATTGTTTCACCCCATCAACTATATGAGATATTACATCCTTTACTTGGCCTCCTCCACTACAATTATTTTCATGGTGTTATTTCAAGAGGATGCAGACAACACATAACATGTCATATACTAATTGAGTAAAATCCTTGCAAGACCATAAATCCTATATTCACATGTTGAGAAGTTGGTTTTGAGAGTGGTCATCATTGTGAAAATATTTCTCCATTGCATCCTACTTTGCAAGACCATAATTATTGTTGACTCTAACCCCATGTATCACATTATAAATCATCAAGTACTGGGGGAAATACTATAGGTGGATCGTTATTCTAAAGGAATTTGATCTCAAGTTTTCTAAATTGAAGTTAAATAAATCATTGGTATTTGTTGAGTTAATGTGTGACTTTCCACATATAGATGTGGAAACTAAGACTTTTTATTCATTTCTATATGAGTCATTGTTACTCATCAGTATGTATGATCCTTGGTATGGATACATTATCTTATATCTCCAAAACCAATGCTTTTGGCCTGGCATATCCCGTGACAAGAGCCATCGAATTCGACATCATTCTAAATATTATCTTATCATTGGTGACACTCTATATCATTGTTGTATCGATACCATTTTGTGATGGTGTTTAAATCATGAAGAGGTTGAACGTGTCTTGAATCTATATCAGTTAGGATCATGTGGTGGTCATCTTTCTTGGATAACTACAACCCAAAAAATACTATGTACATGGTGTCTTTGGCCATCGATTTTTAAACACTGTATTGAAGCCATAAAAAATTCATACCATGTCAAATATTCTAGAAGAAAGCACATACCGACCCTTCTCTACTTCATCCAACAATTGTTGTTGGCCCATTTTAAATATAGAGAATTGATTTTATGTAAGTTAATCCTACCTTAGCTGGGGGCCATGATTATATTATTATTGTAGTCAATTATTTTACTAAATGGGTTGATTCTATACATGCATTCTTGAATGATCGTAGAACTAATACTCTATTGATTTGACTTTATGTGGGAATCTTGTATAAATGAAGCACGTCTTTCTCTGAATGTACATTATGATGTGTCCAATGTAGGGTAGTGTCAACTAGACTAGCTGAATGGAAAGAAAGAAGCAATATTAAGAAGGGAAAGGCACTCTTGCTGGAGATAAACACCTTGCCTATATTCTACGTGATCCACCTATGAAATTGGAGAGGCATCTTGTTGATGCACTTAACCTAACTAGAGATGTGCACTAGTTATTTTGGTGTGCTCTCTCTTTCTCTCAACCCTCAACGGACAAAAACAAATTGAATGCAAGGTAGTTCGCTCAACTCGTATCAGCAAAAAAAAACTCATTGTTATACAAGAAAAATGAATAACTAAGGATTCCCAAAATCTTCATCAATCGTATTAGAGGATTCTCTCCCTTCTTAAACAATCAATGCAATCTTCTACAAATGTTAAATGTCGCTTTATTCTTCAGAAATTCTCTACACAATTAGAGTCGCAAGAGAAATTTCCTACCAAATTTACTGACACAACTGACTATTAATTAAAATAGACATCGCCATTATTTTATTAGACTGACAAATTCTTTATTAAAATAATGGACTGACTCACGTTGAAAACTATTGGAAAACTAACATAGAATTACTTCTACTTCTCTCCTTTCTTGTTGCAGATGACTTGTACTTTGTTGTGTGCTCTCTAAGAAAGTTTGACGTCCTTCCTTATTGGTCCAATTCATCCTTGTTTAGATTTGAAAGTGTCCCTGCTTTTGTCAGCAATGCAGGGAATATTCACTGCACTGTCTCTAATGTCATCCATTTTTCCTTTGATGGAGCTTGTCCCTGTCTGCCAACTAGATAGGAAACATGTTTTTGTTTCCAAGTGGCTCTAGTATTACTATCCATAATTTGATCATGCAATAAAGGTTGTTGAAAATCAATAATGTTTTCCACTGGGTGGTGGACAGTGAAAATGTCCTCAAGAAGTGGCAACTCAAATAGTTTTAAATTGTTGACGTTGAGCATGTCATGAATCCCAAAATGTGGTGGAAGATCCAATCGATAATAATTTTCTCCAATGCAATCCAAAACTATATATGGTCCATATCGCAATGGGTCCAACTTATGATGATTCCCTTTGAAGCGTTGCTTGTCCATTTGTAGCCGAACTTTGTCTCCTACTTGGAATTTCAACATTGTTATGTGTTTATCATGGCGTTTATGTGTGTGCTCTTGTATAGATTGTAAGGATTTGATCACTTGCTTGTGTCATTTTACTAAATTATGAATGAGATGTTGAGTTGTTTGTTGGTCTCGTTGATGGTGCGCTGAACCTGAAGGAGTCAAATTGAGTGGCATATTGGTGGGTTCAACTGGTTGGTAGCCTAAGAAAACCTAGAATGGAGAAAATCATGTGGAAGAATGCATAACTATTCTGTAGTTATGCTGCAAAATGTGAAGATAAGAATCCCATTTCTTATTTATGTCGAAGGAGCTGCACAGAGCATGAACCAAAGTATCATTGATCACCTTGGTTTATTTGTTGGTCTCGGGCTGGAATGTCATGGAAAATCGAAGCAAGAAACCTTGTAAGGACCACATAGTACACTGAAAGGAACTAAGGAATCGAGAGTCATGATCAGAAATGATGCTAGTAGGCAGGGAAAAATGTGTCCAAACATGTCGGAAGAATAGTTTAGTCATTTTCATGGAAGAAGTTGTTTTATGGCAAGGTAGGAAGAGCAACATCTTGGATAACCAACATAAAACAACACAAATTGCATCATGCTTCCATACATTGGTTGGGATACCATTAAGGAAACCTATATAAATTGATTCCCATGGGAGAGAGGGGATCAACAAAGGATGATATAGAACATGTTGTGATTAGACAATTTTCTTTGTGAGCAGAGAGCACATTCTCTAATGAAACTATCGACTTTATTAGACATGGCAGGCCAAAAGAAGTGGCATTGGAGGTGTAGGAGTATTTTGGTATTCCCAAAGTGAGCACCACAGGAGGAAGCAAGTGCTTCCCCGGTGAGGATCAAATGATCCTCTGATTGTGGAACACACCATTTATTGAGACAATATAACCACCCTTCCCGAATGTTCTAATCTAGAAATGGTGTAAGATTGATGACCGTGGGTTTTTGTAATGATGAACATATCTCTTTAAAAGTGGGATATGATTCATACATGTCTTTCCAAATTTCATAGGTTTCACATCGAACTGCTAAGATATTAATCACTTGTTTGGTGGTTTGCTTAATAAATCAACCATCTTATTCACAATTCCCCTTTTATATTTAATAACAAAGTGAAATTGTTGCATATATTTTTCCCACTTGAGATGTTGTTGTTCCTGTATATTGTGCTCTGATTTGATGAAGATGAGAAGATGATGATTCATTTGTATGATCGCCTCTTTTCCAAGCATATAATGGCGCCATTTATTCAACACTTGGACCAATATATAAAATTCTTTGTCATAAGTAATGTAGTTGATCTTTGCTGCCGATAGTGTCTCTTAATAGTAGGCTACAACATGACCTCCATGTTTAAGTATAGCACCAGTCACAAATTCAGAATCATATGACTCAATTTCAAATGGTTGGGTCAAGTCTGGAAAGTGGAGGACTGGAGCAGAGCATAAGTCTTTCTTCAAGTTATCAAAGTGGTGTTGTGCATGAGGATACCATATAAACTTTTTCTTGTTTGTTAAATGATGCAATGGATGAGCCAACTGTGAGAAATGGTAGACAAACTTGTGGTAGAAATTGTTTCCTCCAATAAAACTTTTGAGAATTTGGGAAGAAGTTGGTGTTGGCCATTCAAAAATTTCTTGCACCCATGTGGGATCAGGGTGTACAACTATAGAGTCCACAATGAATCATAAATACTGCATCGACCTTTGGGAAAAAATAGGAATTTTTCTCTTTCACCTACAGTTGATTTTGTCTAAGCAAAGCCAAGAATGTGCGCACATGTTCCATGTGTTCCTCCCATGAGATGATGAAAACCAGAATATCCTCAAGATAAATAACAACGATCTTATCGAGATGTGGCCAGAAAATGTCGTTGATGAGCCACATGAATGTGGACGGTGCTTTGGTCAATACAAAAGGAATGACCAACCATTCATAAAGAACAAACTTAGTCTTGAAAGTTGTTTTCCAAATATCACTCAGTTGCATGCACACTTGATGGTATCCAAAATTCAGATCCATATTTGTGAAGAAAAAATCCCCTTGTAGATGGTCGAGGAGATCTTCGATCTGGGGTAGGGGATATATGATTTTAATGGTGGATTTTTTTAGGGATCTATAATTGGTAACAAGGTGATATTCTAAAGTGTATTTCTTGGGAATAATGAAGGCTAGAGAGGCACAAGGGGAAGAGGACGATTGAATGTGTCCGGAGTCAATGAGTTGGACAATTTTTCATTCTATTTCGGTGGCCTCCTTGGGATCCAAATGATAGGTAGGTGCGTTGGGTAGAGTTGCACCTAGTATGAGATCGATGGAATGTTAAATGTCTCGGGATGGTAGGATTCTGGGGGGTTGGTGAAACGCATATGAAAATTCATGTAGTGGAGGAAAAACCTCCGGGGGGGTTAGTAAGGTTATCAGGTTTAAGAGGTTGGATTAGACACAGTGAGGCCTTGTGGGTATTAATGATATGGTGAGTGGTTATGGTATCGGTTCACAGTGGTGGTGACGTTATAGCAGAGGAAGTAAGTACATAGGTGCACCCAGGTTGTTTAATATGTTACTGATGATTTTTAGGATGATACACTACTTTTTAGTCATGTTGGTAAGGAATACCTAAAAGGAGATCAACAAAATCTAATGGGGATATGTCACAAGTGACAGTGTCACGGAAAGGACCAATGGTGAAAGTGACCATGCAACATCGAGCAATAGTGATGAAAGGACTTCCCTTTTGGAACCATCCAATATGATAAGGATCAAAGTGTGGAGTTGTGGGGAGTAGTAGATGTTGGAATAAATCTTGTGATATGAGATTATTTTGAATTATATTGTCGAGAATGAGATTGGCTAGTTCAGTTTTGATTTGGAATTTTTTATTGAAGAGGGGAATGTTACGGAAACCTAGTTCTCATTTGGTAATGAGAATGAGAGAGGGGTCATCTTCGGTGGGTTTTTTGAGGGAAATGGTCTTTGGGAGTTTAGTCAAATCGGTTGAATTAACCTCGACCATCAAGGTCTTAGTGGTGTAGATGTTTTTAAGCATGCGACAATCCATGGAATGGTGGGAGTTGGTTTTGTGAAAGGTAGACTAGAATGCATTTTTGGATGTGGAGGAAGAACCTAAGTGAGCTTACAGTCTGGGATTTGGTGTAGTAGCATTGGAGGTGCGATAAGTGGGGAATTTGTGATCTGGATTTAGGAATGAAATGAACTAATTATAGAATGAATACCATAAATACAGAGATATGAAGAATAACACAAATATTCAGTGAACAATATCTTCTATTAAATAATGAAATAGGATGAAACTATAAAACTATAGGACTGGAACTTGCTCGAATTGTGGTAGCTATCTATGAGAAGATATGTGGTAGCTACACACATTCGTTTGAGCATAATGGATTACAATGAGGCTCCATAGGCCCTTTTCATATTACTCATGAATTCCAAAACCCTAGACATCCAAAAACCTAACCCTAGAAGGTGAAACACCAAAAGTCATGTGGACCCTATGGGTAAGTTGGTGTAATTTGGTGCCTCAACTTCCTAGGGTCATAAATTTTGCATAGGAACTCTGTTTTAGGTGCGTGATAGACCATTGGAAAGGTATTTCAGAGAGATACACATTTTGTCGTCAGACTCTGACTCTGTTTATAGTTTGACTGTGGCGAGTCAAAAAAACATTTTTTAGTGCCTCAAAACAACCCTGAAAGTACAACAAGATGTGTTGATATGAAAAAATACAAAATAATCTAGTTGGATTTGGGGAGAGGCCACCCATATCCTACTGGATAATTTGTGAGGCTTAAGACAACCCCAAAAGTGTAGAACTCACAATTATAAAGAAGTATAGAACGACATGTTGAACATAAAATAAACATGAGTATCCAGTTGGAATAGGTGGGTGGCCACCAATATCCATCTGCATCAATCCTCCCCCCTTAAGAAACAATGGTATCCATTGTGTTGAGTTCCCCCATCAGGTGAGGAAACTTCTATTGGATTTGACCTTGAGTGAGCCACTTGCCTTGGCATAGGAGTTTCCTTACCTTGACAACCTAATAAATATGGATCTGTTGCTCGCGAGTACCCTTGACCTATTTGTCCACTATTTGATTAGTGGATTCTTGTTCCATGCAGTCAAGGTTGAGCTCTATTGGTGTCAATTTTTTGGTGATCTCAGAGGTGTCCAATAATGGTGGGAAATATGGTTGAAGGAGTTCCACATTGAATACTAGATGCAGACCAAGGAAGGGTGGAGTGTTGAGCTCAAAATAATTTATACCCACAGCCTTGGTGATAGTGTAAGGCCCATAACGAAGTAGATGAATATTTCTATGTGGCCTCGTGAGACGCTCCTTCTGCAAATGTAACCAGACTTTGTCACCAACCTGAAACTAGTGTGGTACCCTATCTTTATCATGGTGTTGTTTGTACTTAGCATTGGATTTCCACAAAATATCCTAGACCTATTGGTGGATGTGATGAATCCACTCAATGAATTTGGTGTATTTTTCAACCACAGACTAATCAGGGGAAGAGTCTGTCTGTGTGGTGGCAAGAGGAATTGCAATGTCAATGGGTCCCAAAGGTTGGAATCCTAGACCCACCTAAAATGGGCTATGGATGGTGGACCTATGGAGAGATTTGGTGTAATTGGGTTGTACATATGTGAGATTCTCATCCCATGTACAGGCATTCTTAGAGTTGTAAATGTGAAGGATGTGCACAATCATCCAAATGACGACCTCGTTTTGGTTGTCAGTTTGGGGGTGGAAAGAAGTGGATTTTGTGATCTTGGTGTCAAATAGAGACTAGAGAATCGACTAAAAGGTGCTAAGGAACCTACTGTATCGGTCAGAGATTATGGTTTGTGGTATCCAAAAGTGAACCCAAAATCGTTCGAAGAAGTGCTTGGTAGTATCGGCCACTGTGACAATCTTCTTATAATCTATGAGGATGGCCATCTTCGAAAACCGATCAACGACCACAAACACACATTCATTTCCATGCTTGGTGGTCGAAAAACCAGACATGTAATCCATGGATATTGACTCCCAAAACTTCTCACAAATAGGCAGAGGGGTGTATAAGCCTTGCTTCTTGATGATCTGCTTGGAAATGGCATAGGAAGTACAATATATGATATACTTGTTGACATCTAGTCAAAGTTTGGGCCAATAAAAATGTTTCTGAAGGACAACCACAACTTTATCTATGCCAAAATGTCCCAAATCAGCTTCACATGCTCTCTTGTAGGAACACAAAGATGGCCCAGGTGGCATAAAAGTCTGTCCTAAATGTGAAAATCAGTGGCAGTGGCACCTATACCCAAGAGCTGATATGTAGTAGTGAAGTATGGATCTTGTTGTTAAATTTGGGGTATTTCTGGATAGTATCAGAGAGTGTCTCACTATGGTATGCCACCGTATGCTCATGCTAAGTGAGAAGTGCACCCACAACATAGTCATATGCATCAGTCTCAGTCTTGAATGGTTGTTGCATATCGGAAAAGGAGAGTACAGGAGCTGAGCACAAACAATGTTTCAAATATTCAAATACTCATTGCTGATCCTTCCCCCATACGAACATTTCCCTACCACCTCCCTTGGTCACCTGGATGAGGGCCCAAGCAATATAGGAGAATCCCAACACAAACCATCGGTAAAAATTGGTAATTCCTAAGAAGATCTGAAGCTTGGTTAGTGTGGTCGGGGTTGGCCAATCACATATGACTTGTATCTTAGTTGGATCAACATGTACCCCATGCTCATAAACAATGTAGCCCAGGTATTGGACATTGTTCATGCCAAAAGATCATTTTTCCAAGTTGGCATAAATCTTGTGTTGTCGTAGAGTGCCCATAACCTATTTAATATGTCGCATGTGCTCATCCCACATTCTGTTGAATATGAGGAACTCATCCAAATATACTACCACAAAGGAGTTGGTGAAGGGTCTCAATACATCATCCATTAGCCTCATTAAAGTAGGTGGTTAATTTGTTAATCCAAAGGGCATGAATAGACATTCATAGAGACCTTCATTAGACTTGAAGGTTGTCTTCCAGACATCTGTTGGTTCAATGGGAGCCTGATGGTAGCTAGACTTCAGGTCAATTTTGCTGAATAAATTTTCCCCCTTGAGTTGGTCAAGAAGATCATCAATCCTAGGAATGGGATAATGGTTCCTGAATGTGATTTTTTTTAAGGATTTGTAATCATTGTAGAGTCGCCAAGTCCTGTCCTTTTTATGCACCGGTAAAATTGGGCTTCCGCAAGGGGAGGATATGGTTCTGATGTGCCCCTTTTGAAGAAGCTATTGGATTTGACATCTGATTTTGTCATTCCCCATTAGTGAGCATCGATATACTGGTCCATTAGGTAGAGGTGTGTTGGGGGTCAGATCAATTTGATGCTTGACTTGGTAGTGTGTTAATACCCCTGTAGGTGAGACAGAGATGTCTCTGTATTCTTCCACGATCCCATCCATTTGTTTCTTCTGCAAAGAGAGGTGTTGTGTAGAGGCCACAGATGTGGCGGATACCTTGTGCTTACTTTGAGCATGGATCACAAAGAAGATGAACTTTCGGGTATGTGAAATGACCTTAATACATTGCTTAGTAGATATTAAATAAATAACAGTAGGCGGTGCCACCTATGGAATCTTGTACAATTTTCTACCCAAAGTAATAATATAAATGCGGGGTTTAGACCCATACACAACATGAAACTTCCACAAATATGGTTTCCCTAAAATAAAATCATAAAATTAAAGGGGATCTATATCACACAATACCTCATCTTTGAAAGGCTTGATGTCATAGGATAGATGAAATTGTTTGTTGACACACATATCTCTTCCTTGACGAAGCCAACTGATGGTGTAAGGTTGGGGGTGCAGTGTCATTGGTAGGTTTAGTCACTTGAGGACCTCTTCTGAAATCAGGTTCTTCTGACTACTATTGTGAAAAATGAAGTGAATCAGAGCCCCCTTGACCCACGTCTGCGAGTGAAAGAGGAGTTCTCCTTCCTTTATTTCTTCTAGTTCGCTTGGCCAGAATTTGGTGGTAGTGACCGTGGCACTATGTTCAACATCGATAATCCACTTCCCTCATTTAGGATTTGACTCACAATCATAATCAACCTTTAACTCGGAATCCTTCGACTTGGCCACAAGGGACTGCTTGGAGAGACATTCGTCGGTGTTGTGCCAAGGAATTTTATGGTAGTCACACCATTTTCTCGTGTCCTTCTTCATCTTCTCATTTCCTTTCTTGTGTTACGGCTTGGATGCATTTTCCTGAGGGAAGCCATCATGAATTGGTCCCTTGCTATGTGAGTTGGGGTTTCATTTTCCCTGCTTCAATTGTGAGGGGTTTTCAGATCCAAACTCTCGTTGTTTCTACTTAAATTTTTGCTTGATCTTGACAACATATCTATAAGTTGTGCCCAATGAGGTGATGTCCAAGAACTCCATTTTTGTTTCAATTTATCGATGCAAACATATACTATATTTGAGCTCTAGATGACACTAAGAATATTTGATACCCAATTTGGTGTGGAGGGTATGGAAAATATTGGTGAAGTCTGGTACTGTCTGGTCCCTTTATGGATGTAGGGTGGTCCATCTGGTGTACTAGTCCTTGTAGCTTCCAAAAAGGTAGTACTGTTATTTCATGGCGTCCTGGAAAGAATCCCATGTAGGGGCCACCACAAAAATTGCAAATTCCTCCATGTCCCTTTTTTCAGAGTAGGTATCCCACCAATTTTTAACATGGGGAATGGCCTTGAGGAGTGAAAAAGTGATATTTTCCCGATCGGAAAAATTGTGGACCAAAAAATATCCTTTGAGCAAGTTTAACCATTTATCTAAAACATTCGCATCTATCAGTCCTTCAAAGAATGGAATATCAAAATTTATCTATACCTTGAAGGGGGTTGCATGGCCACCTGATGAAGATGCTTCTCCCGTGGGCAACTGTCGAAGGATCTACGCGAAGTTGTCCATCATTTCCTTATTTTGTTGCACGAGGGCTTCCTCAAGCAACATTTTAATAGGATATCCTGCTCCATCATCTTTCTTTTTGTCTCAGATGGTTTTTTTTTTAGCTCGGCGTGACCGATCTGGTAATGGCATGATTGGTTCGAGTTGCAACTTCTTGTACCCAGACCTTGTTGGGGACATCCATGAAGAAAAATAAATGAAGAGCATACCACTTTGATACCACTGATCTGGATTTAGGAATGGAACAAACTGATTATAGAATGAATACCATAAACAAAGATATAGGAAGAATAACACAAATATTCAATGAACAATATATTCTATTAAATAATGAAATAGGTTGAAACCAAAAAACTGTAGAACTGATACTTGCTTGAATGGTGGTAGCTATATTTGAGAAGAGATGTGGTTTCTACGTGCATCCATCTGAGAAGAATGGATTACAATAAGGCTCCATAGGCCCTTTTCATATTACTCATCAATTCCAAAGCCCTTGACATCAAAAAACCTAATGCTAGAAGGTGAAACGCCAAAATTCCTGTGGGCCCTATGGGTAAGTTGGTGTAATTTTGTACCTCAACTTCCTAGGGTCATAACTTTTGCATACGACCTCCATTTTAGGAACATGATAGCCCGTTGGAAAGGTCTTCCATAGAGATACACATTTTTTTGTCAGGATCTGACTTCATCTATAGTCTGACTATGGTGAGTTAAAAAAACAATTTTTAGGGCCTCAGAACATCCCTGAAAGTACAACATGATGTGATGATATGAAAACATACAAAATAGGCCAGTTGGATTAGGCAAGAGGCCACTTGTATCCTCCTAGAGAATGTGTGAGGCTTAAGAGAACCCCAAAATTGTATAACTCATAATTATAAAGCAGTACAGAAAGACGTGTTGAACAAAAAATGGACACGAGGAGCTAGTTGGAATAGGTGGGTGGCCACTAGTATCCATCTGGATCAATTTTGGGTGAGGAGATACCTTTCTTTCTACGTCCAAGGCCTGTAAGAAATCATTTTCCAGAGAAGCATTTTCAAAAAGAGCGACCTCCCACAGAAGAGGTAAAACTAAACCCGAATTGAACTTGATGATTAATACCTCATCTGGTTTGTTGATCTGGAGTTAGATGCGAATCTTGCATAAGACATTGATGCAACCTTGAACTCGATAATTGGAAAGATAACAAAGTTGTAACCACTTTGTGAGTAAATTATGAAGGTAGCCTAGAGGGTGGAAGCATTCTCTGAAGGCCTGACAGAACGTATCCCATGAAGTAATGCAACCATTTTTTTTGATAGAGTAATGAAATGGATGCTCAATTCCACATTGTTCAGTTGTGTGTCCCACCAAGTTTCGGTGATTCCTTCAAGTTGGATACTGTCTATTTGCAATTTGGTAGCCTCCAAGTGAGGTTTTGAAATAAGTAGAGAGGTTACAAATATAGGAATCCATGGTCTCACCATTCATTTGGTCAACAAACTTGTTTAATTAAAAATGGGTGTCCAGTTGCATGGTCGCTGGAGGCCTTCGTTATTGAATTCAAATTAGTTCTTGGATATCCAATGCTAAATCTATATCTGGGCTTGATGTGTCTATGATGGATTCCTCACTGGAGGATTCTCGTTGAGTCAACATGGTTGGCATCCCGGAATAGACCCTGAGGAGGGTGTGAAAGAATCCCTGAGAAGGGTTAAATGCACACTCTAAGAAGAAGCATGAGACTAAGTATGAAGACTTAGAAAAACATTTGAACCTGGTGGATGAAGTTCTTTCTCCCAAGGAAAAAACACGCTATGATACCAATTGATATGAATATATGCTGGTGTCTTGCACAAATGAAGCTCGTATTTCTCTGAATGCACATTCTGATGTACCTAATGTAGGGAGGCTCATAATAGACTAGAAAAATGCGAAGATACACTCAATAGGGAGAAGGGAAAGCAACTCTTGTTGGAGATAGACACCTTGCCTATATTCTACATGATGCACCAATTGAATTGAAGAGTCATATTCCTAATGCACTTAACCTAACCATAGATGCACACTGGTTCCTTTGGTGCACTCTCTTTTTCTATCAACCCTCAATCAACAATAAACATGTGAATGGAAGGTAGTTAATTTCTCTCAACCCTCAACGGAAAGAAAAAACAAGAATGCAAGGTAGTTAGCTCAACTCATCTCAGCAAAAAAGAAAGTCACTTTTATACAAGAAAACGAATAACTCAAGATTTCCAAAACTTCATCAATCGTATTAGAGTATTCTCTCCCTTCTTAAATAATCAATGCAATCTTCTACAAGAGGTAAATGTCACTTTATTTTTCTTAAATTATATGCACAATCGGATTCGCAAGAGAAATTTCCAGTAGTGTTTACTCACACAATTGAATATTAATTAAAATATACATCGCCATTATTTTTTTGATATTGAAGAATGCCTTATTACAATAACAGACTGACTGACGCTAGAAGCTATCAAAAAACTAACACAGGATTACTTCTACTTCTCTCCTTTCTTTCTGCAGATGACTTGTACTCTGTTGTGTACTCTCTAAGGAAGTTTTACATCCTTCCTTATTGGTCCATCTATTCATGTTTAACCACATCATCGTTACATTTGGATTCCCACAACATATCGTAATTTATCATGGATCTCACTTCCAATACCAGATGATGACCAAGCCAAGTGCCAAATTGGGTCTTTGATATGAAACCTCATCCATGTATTATCCACAATATAATGGACAAGTAGAAGCTATCAATAAAGTCTTGAAAATGATGCTTCAAAGCATGGTGGGGGTGAACAAAATAAACTAGAATTTACAAATTTTCTCAACACTTTGGGCTTACTAGACTTTGGTTTAAAACCTCCATTGGATTCACACCTTTCTGGTTGGTATACCTTTTAGAAGTAGTGTTTCCAATCAAATGTGAAATTCCATCTTTGAAGCTACTCGTAGAACATTTTTCAAACACGTTCGCTGAGGAAGAACATTTTTGATACCTAGCGAAACTTGATGAGATTAATCGAGATGCTTCTCTTTCTGAGGAGACATACAAAAAATACATGAATATTCAATATGATAGGTATGTCTGACCTTGCACCTTTACAGAAAGAGACTTAGTTATGGTCTACGAGCAAGACAATGATAGTAATCTATGTGGCATGTACCTTACATCATGAAATATGTGCTACATAAATGTTCTTATGAGATAGTCAACTATGATGTAATCCCCTTAAAGTAGGCCAAAAATGGATTCTATTTGAAAAATTACTATTCTTAGGGACATTCTACATGCGTGCTATGTACATTATTGTACCATATGTTTTCATTTTTTATGTGTATTTTCTTCTGTTTGAGAGAATTTGTTTGACCCATAGTTGTTTATCCTAATTTGTGCTTTAATTTTCATATGTTGGCATATTTCTCCATACATTTTGGATTTGGGGATGGTGATAGCCAATGGACCCATAAGATGGGTTCTGCAGCTTCGACCATTTACCATTTTGGTGAGTTGGTGAGTTGAGGAGGGATTTGTCTTGGTCCTGCAACCAATAATGTTGCAGAATATCACATTGTGATTGGATTTTGGACTGATTTTGACTCTTTTAGTATATCTCATAAAAAATTCAATATCGATTCTAAACTCGTGGTTCATCAATTGTATCACATTTATTTTATCCATGATTCAACATTGTTACATCTTTATTTAACATCAAAACAACAGCTACTACCAATCTCTTGTTCTAATGAGTGTCGGTCCATTTTGTGATAGCACATACCATCATCATCGATCACAACAATAATCTCCTCAACACATTTTGGTCAAGTCTCTTGTCACCATTGGATACCAATATCACTAAATCCACTGCCTTCCACCCTCAAACCGATGGAAAAACAAAGGTCATGAATTCGATGATTGTACACATCCTCCGCATGTATAAATCTAAGAATATACATACATGGGATGAGAGTCTTCCATATGTTCAACACAACTACAAAAAGGCTCTCCATAGTTGCATTGGCCATAACCCCTTTTAGGTGGGGTTAGGATTTAAACCATTGGCTCCCATGGATTTATCACTACTCCTGCAACCACACAGACAAATTCTTCCCATGTTCAGTCCGAGGCTGAAAAATCCACCAGATTGATTGAGCAGATCCAGCACATCCGCCAACATGTCCATGATATTTTGTAGAAATCCAATTCTAAGTACAAGTAGTGTCATGATCAACATTGGGTACCACAAAATATTTAGGTGGGAGATAAGGTCTGGTTACATTTATAGAAACAGTGCCTTACCATGCCCCATCGGAAGCTCCTTCCACTTTTCTATGGGGCTTACACTATCACCAAGGTTGTGGGTGACAATGATTTTGAGCTCAACACTCCCCCCTTCCTTGGGTTGCACCCAATGTTCAATGTGGACCTCCTTTTGCGATATTTTCCACCATTATTCAACACCTCCGAGATCGAAGAATAGTTGACAGCAACATAGATCAACCCTAACTGCATGGAACATGTATCCACTTATCAAATAGTGGACACATAAGTCAAGGGAACTCACCAATAGAGGATCAAAATTTATCAGGTTGTCAAGGTAGGGAAGGTCCTACACCAAGGAAAGCGGCTCACCCTAAGTAAAATTCGGTATAAATTTCCTCACCTGATAGGGAACCTAATGCAATGGAGACCATTTCTTCCTAAGGAGGGAGGATTGATCTAGATGGAAATTGGTGGCCACCCACGTATTCCAAGTGGGTCCTCCTGATTTTTTTTTACTAGAGCATGTTCTTCTATAATTCTTTGTAATTGCGGTTTCTACACTTGTAGGGTTGTCTAAATACCTACACAGTTTTTAGGTGTAGATTGGTGGTCACTCACCTAATCCAACCCAATTATTTTGAAAGTTTTCATGTCAGTACATCTTTTTGTACTTCTAGGGTCGTTTTGGGGTCGTAAACACTATTTTTTTGGCTTTCCATATTCAAAATATAGACAAAGACATATTTTTATGGCACAATTTGTAGTTTTTGAAAATACCTTTCCAACAGGATATCACACACCTAAAACAGAGGTCGTATGGAAATGTTATGACCTCGAGAAGTTGAGGTACCAACTTACTCATTAGGGCCCACATAAATTTTGGTGTTTCATCTCCTAGGGTTAGGTTTTTGGATGTCTATGGTTTTGGAATTCATGAGTAATGTTAAAAAGTCCTCTGGAGCCTCACTATAATCATTCTTCTCAAATAGATATGCATAGCAACCACATCTCTTCTCAAAGATAAATACCATCAGTCGAGCAAGTTGTTCTCAATTATGTAGTTTTACATTTTCATCCTATTTTATTTATTCAATAGAAATTATTGTTTACTGGATATTTTTTGTTGTTCTCGGTATCTGTGTGTTATTATATTCAATCTACTATTCTTTTCATTCCACTCATAAATATGGATCATTTTTATCAGAGCAATCTCCTCTTCATTTATTTTTCTTCGTTCATGTCCCCCACAAGATTTTAGTGCAAGAAGTTGGGAATCAAACCGATCGAGCCTTTGCAACATCAGTTAGGCTGAGCTCGACAAAAACCCATGGGGGAAGAAAACAAATATGATGGAGTAGGATATCTTTTTAAAATGTTGATCAAGGAAGCCCTTGCATGAAAAAGGACAAAAATGATGGACAAATTTGCACAGATCCTTCGGTAGCTATCCACAAGAGATGCATATTTATCAAGTGACCGTGCAACCCCCTTCAAAGAACAAGTAAATTTTGATATTCCATTATTTGAAGGAATGATATATGATGATGTTGTAGATAAATGGTTGAATCTGTTGGAAGGGTATTTTTTGGTCCACAAATTTTCCGACAGGGAAAATATTATATTTTCACTCCTCAAGTTTGTCCCCCATGTTAAGGACTGTTGGGATACTTACTTTGACCAAAAGGCCATGGAGGAATTTGCAATATTTTCAGTCTCCCCCACATGGGATTCCTTGATGGATGTCGTTAAAGAAAAATACTTCCCTTTTGTAAGCTATGATGACTATTACACAAGATGGACCAGGCTACATCAGGAAAGGGACAAGACAATACCATATTTTAACAATATTTTCCATACCCTACGCACCAAATTGGGTATCAAAGAATATAAACCACATATGGTTCTCAAATACTATGTATGTATGCATAGATACATTCAAACAAAAATGGAGTTTATGGGCATTTCATCATTAGGTGTGTCTTATAGATATGTTGTTAATATCAAGAGGAAATTTAAGAAGAAGAGGTGAGAGTTTGGATCTACAAAATCCTCAGAGTTGAAGTAGGGAAAAGGAATCCCAAACCCACAAAACAAGGGATAGAGAAAAGATGTCCACTCTCAGGAAAAATATTCCAAGACACAACATAATAAGGGTAATGAAAAGTCAAACAAGGACAAGAGAAAGTGGTGTGAATATCATCAAATCCCTTGGCACAACATCGAAGAATGTCATTCCAAGCAGTCACTAGTGGTTGAGCTTAAAGCTTCTGAGTTAGAGGCAGATTCTGAATCTGAACCAAATCAAGAAATATGGAAGTGGATCGTTTATGTCAAACCCACCTCTACTGTCACTACCACCAAATTTCATCCCAACTAACTAGAAGAAACAGAGGAAGGGGAATGCCTCTTTCACTCACAGATGTGGGTAAAGAAGGCTCTGCTTTATTTCATTGTAGATAGAAGAAGTAATAAGAACTTGATATCAGGAGAGGTTTTCAAGAAGATGGACCTACCAATGACACTATACCCATAGCCCTACATCATCGATTGGATTCACCAAGGAAGAGATCTTTGTGTCAGCCAATAATGTTGTCTTCCCTATGGCATGAAGCTATTCAAATATGAGGTATTGTGTGATATTTATACCCTTGAATTTTTTGATGTTATATTAGGACAACCATATTTTTAAATGTGACATGCTATGTATGAGTCTAGACCCCATAGTCTTATTATTACTTTGGGTAGACAATTGTACAGGATTCCAGAGGCAGCACCGCTTATTTATATTTCTTTAATATCTGCTAAGTAATGTGGTAAGGTGATTTCACAAAATCGGAACTTGGTCTTATTTATGATTTGTACTCACATTAAGCAGAAGGTTGATGCCACATATGTGGCCTCTACATAGATCCTCTATTTGCAGTAGAAGCAAGTGGATAGGATCATGGAAGAGTACAAAGACATCTTATCCTCACTCATTGGGGTATCGACACACTACCAAGTCAAGCATCCAATTGATCAAACCCCCAGTGCACCTCTTCCTAATGGACCCGTCTATCGTCTCTCGCTGATAAAAAATGATGAAATGAAGTGTCATATCCAAGAGCTTCTTCAAAACAATCACATGAGAACAAACTCCTCCCCTTTTGGAATTCCAATGGTATTGGTGTAGAAGAAAGATGGGACCTTGTGACTCTACGTTGATTACAAAGCATTAAACAAAATCACATTCAGAAATCGATACCCAATTTCCTGAATTGATGATCTTATTGACCAAATCGAGGGGGGAAAGTTCTTCAGCAAGATTGACCTAAAGTTTGGCTACCGCCAGATTCCCATCGAATCGACTGATGTATGGAAGAAATATTTCAAATCTAAATATGGTCTCCTCGAATGGTTGGTCATTCCCTTTGGCTTAAAAAATGCACCAACTACTTTCATTATGTAGCATCCCAAGCGACCCCATTTCCGGGCTATGCCACATGAAAAAAAAATTGAATTGTATACAATATCTAAAAATAGAGAATCTCTACAAATGCCCAAATTCATACAACATAAAATATATTAGACATGCAACACACACACAGGAAAAACCCATATAATAAACACATAAATAATAATAATGCAGCTTGTAATTTCACACACAATTGCCACTTATCTTTGATAAAAGACCACCAACTATGTGCATATCTTCCACATTCCTCCTAGCCTTATACCATGCTTCTTAGAACTCTTAGCAGTGGGTCACTCCCAAGATGGAACTAAATTTCACCTAGGTAAAGGAATTCTTACCCAGGCTGATGTATCGCAAACAATAGGAAAAACTCTCTCACATGTGCCAACTCAAATTGAAATCCTAGAGTCCCTCATTCACCACATTCTTGTCCCACCCTAGGAAATGTGCCCCTTCTTTGCTTAAGAATCCTTTGTCTGCCCCATTTCCTTTTTGAGGCTTCAACAACAAGATGGATAGGAAGCCTCAGAGACATGTAGCTGCAGTTCGACACCTTCAGGAAAAAAATTCCCAACAAGTCTCTCACCCAGAGAGAATTTCTCACAGACATGAGAACCTGTCTCTTCAATATCCCACGGGCCTGACAACCCACTTCTTCAATTAATACAAGAATAGGTACATGATCAGTACTGGTTCGAGTAAGGTACAAGACCGTTGTTCATGACAAAGAGGTATGGTGGAAAGAAGAAATCCATGAGTCTAGGAAAATTTTGAAAATGATGGAATGAATGAAAAATACACTAAGTCCAAGCTCTTTGTATGGACGTGCCCAACTTGACACTTGTCAGGTTTAGAGATATTTTGTCCCACTTGTCCACATCCTTTAGAACTAGGATAAAAATAATTATCTAAATTTTATACTTTAAGGAATATTAATATAATATTCCTTTTTAGTTTAAGCTCCCTATCTTAGCCCCTTATCCTTAATTTTTATCCTCCCTTTCCCTAACTAGTGGATTTTATTCCTCCTTACTCTTTTTACATGGTTGGTTTTCATACACTGATGTGTTTTTCATTAATATATGCATGTGAATACATTTACATTTACATCACATATATATCTGTTATTTCGACATCATGGCTCACCATCCTAAGTACAATTGTATTTACATTTACAGTTGGGGTTCAGCCTAGGGGTATTACATTCCCCTCCCCTTATTTATGCATTGTCCTTAGTGAAATATATACACACATACAACCATAATTTCAAAAATCGTTTAAAAAATGGGGGTATTCTTCCTGCATATCATCCTCGTGCTCCTAAGTTGCATATTCAACACCATACCAGGTCCATTGGACCTTTACTATCTCTATGGCTTGATTCCATAGATGTTCGATATTCCGGTCCAGTATGCACACCAGATGCACTTGAAAGACACCTTCTTTCTCCACTTGAATCACATTTCAATCAATGACATGATTAGCATCATGTATATACTTTTTGAGCAATTATACATGGAATACATTATGAATATACATTGGTGCATGAAAGGAAATCATGTATGCTATAGGACCAATCCTCTGTAGGATTTAAAATAGCCCACAATCACAAGCTTCCAACTTTGAACAATTTACCAACTTCAAGGAAATTTTGTTGGCCTTTACTTTCAAGAATACATGGTCACCCACTTTAAATTCCCTTCCATTTCTTCCCTTATCAGCATAGATCTTCTACCTATCTTGGACAATGTTTAAATTATGTTTTATTTTTAACATTTTCTCTTCCATTGCCCTAAGTAATTCTATCCCAATCACTACTCTATATGTTGGGTTGTCCCAACTTACCGGTGTGTTGCACCTACTTCCATAAAGTGCCTCAAATGGGCTCATCTTTAGAGATGCTTGCTACCCATTTTTATAAGGAAACTATACTAAGTGTAGGTAATCTTCCCATTTTGATGGTTTATCCATCATATTAATCCTCAACATATCTTCAATAACTTGATTCACCCTCTCTATTTGTCCATATGATTCTAGGTGAAAAGTTGTGCTAAAATTTAAATTTGTTCCAAATCCCTTAAATAATCCTTTCCAAAAATTTGATGTAAATTTTTTATCCATCTCAGACACAATTTTCTTGGTTATACCATGTAGTCGAGCAATTTCTCTCATATAAATATTATCAATGTTGGCTGCCTTGTGAGTGAGCTTTACTGGAATAAAATGGGTTGCCTTGGTAACTTTATCCACTACTACCATGATAGAATCATGTTTCTTTCTTATTCTGGGTAGTTTGGTGATGAAATCCATTGTTACAACTTCCCATTTATACTCAGGGATGGGTAATGGTTGTATCAAACCAACTGGGTGTCTATGCTCAGCCTTAACCTTTTGACACTCTAAACATTTGGAAATAAACTCAACAACTTTTTTATTCATGCCTGGCCAATAATATTGGCTCTTGACAACTGCAATAGTTTTTTGATAACCTAGGTTCCCAGCATAAGGTACATTATGCATTTATCTCAAGATCATATTTTTCAATTCCTGGTAATTTTGTACATAAATTTTTCCCCTCTATATGAGAATAGCCTCATTTCCTAGCTTATAGTCTTAAATTTTCTGTTGCAAAATACTGGGTTGTAATTTTGTTATTATTTCCATGTATTACAAATCTGATTTTGCAGCCTCTAAGATTCTTTCTTTCAAATCTAATTGGTACATGCTAATGGTTGTAGAATGAAACTCAGGCACTGTAATGATCCCAATAATTTTTTTTTGCTTGGAATCTCTATCTAACAACTGATTTGATTGTTAAGTGTGTGTATGTAGGTTGGCCATCAACATTTCGGCCTTAGGGTTTATTCAGTTATTCAGCCACATTTTATACAAGCATAATTGTCATCATATGAAGAACATCAACAATACACAAGATAGGAACCACAAGCAATAGCTGAACTTTATTATATGAAAGAAAGCACCTGATACAAATAGCGAAGCAGATCTAGAATAGCCTCAGATGACTTCAAGACAATTAGAGATGCATACAAAATGCTCTTGGAGATACAATACAATCTTCCCAATGGTTGTAATAAAACATGAACGCTCAACTGCAAAACTAGGGTTTAATTCCAACCCTTCAGCAACTGGTATGACCCTGTTGAGGCTAGTTACGACATGATGAATATGATGGACACAAAGGGTTAGGCCCTCCTGAAGATGAAGTTCCAAAAATTCTTCGAAACTCCTCCCAATGATAGATCAAGGCAATGGAAGTCTCCTCCTAAATTATGGAGCTAAAACACTGAAGTCTCCTCCTCAAATTGCAGAAACCCTAACTGGTACGACCCCTCTAAAACCCTGAATATGGCCAATAGTACGACCTAGATGAATATGGGCTCAGAATATCCTGAAACTCTCTAGGATGATAGATCAGGTCAACACAAGCCCATGAGAGAAGTTTCAAGATTAGATCTAGTCTATGGCCTTCTAGATCTGAGAAAACTTGAATCACCAAGTCGTCCTCTTCCTCCTAAAATTGTCTCAACCTACAAATAGATGATAGGGACATGGTAACTCCTCCAAGAAACCCTCAAACTGATGAGCAAGGCCTTAAAAGAAAAACCCTAATGCTGAAAACCATCCTAGCTTCCTTAATATATTGGATCGAACTCTTCCTTAACCAATGGTGTGCCCTTGCAAGAAAACCCTAGACGGTACGACCCTACTGATCCAACTAGTACGGCCTTGCTAGTCCTCCTGAATATATGATAGATGTAGAATGGTGTCAGTGGAGTATTTCATCCCCAAGACCAAGCTTGGAACAAGGTGAGTGGAATCTTTCACCGCTGAGTTGTTCACTACGGTTTGTAATATCAAAACCCTCAAAATTGTATGCTCAAGAGCATCGACAAGCAAATATCCAAAATACAGAATGAATGAGAGGTGTGCCCTAGCTTTCTCTTTATACTTTTCTTCTATTTCCCTATTGATTTAAGTTAACCCCTAGGGTTAACTCCTAACTTAACCTCCAACACTTCTATTCCTTCATTGAGTTATCTTTTCAACTGCTTTTACCCTTTTATTAAGTCAACTTAATAATATAACATTAGTTTGGTTGACTTTTCCCCTCAATGTGAGACTATGGCCTAGTGGGGATGCCTAGGCCACTAAGTCTTCTAAAACCTCTTCATCAAGAGGTGGGGGACATTACAATATCCCCTGCTAGAAATTACTTTCCCTCAAGCAATTCCAAACTTATTTCCCATACAAATTGTTCATTCTCCCACGTGGCATCCTCAATGGGTATATCCTTCCATTTGATCAGGTACTCTTTGATGCTTCTCTTCCTGAGCCTCTTCTCTCGAACCTCTAGTATCTCTTATGGAATCAAAACAGGATGCCCTTCTTCATCCATGGGAGGTAGTACCTCAATGGGTGTGATGTGTTTGCTGATGGCCCTCTTCATGAAGGACACATGGAATACATTGTGTATCCTGCTACCTTGTGGAAGCTCAAGCTCATAAGCTATGGACCCTATCTTCCTGATGACTCTATAGGGCCCAAAGAAATGTGGTTGTAGCTTCTTTTCTCCGCTTATTTTTATAGAAGCCTGCATGTATGGTTGTATCCTTAGATAAAATAAGTCACCAACCTCAAAAGTATGCTCAACTCTGTGTTTTCTTGCTTGGATCTTCTAGTTGTTCTGTGCTCTCTGTAGATGATCCTTCATCTCTCTGAGGATGTCTTGGCTCTATTGTACCCAATCTTGTACCATCAGTGCCCTGTTGTCAACGAAATCAGTCTCCAAAAAAGATAGTGGGTCATAGTTGTATAAGGTCGTGAATGATGTCATGCCTATGGACACATGCTGGGTGGTGTTGTAGCAGTACTCTCCCAAGTGCAACCATCTGACCCATGCTTTTTGCTTCCCTGCTACATAATTCCTGAGGTATCCTTCTACCCACTTGTTTACTATCTCGGTTTTTCCATTCATCCGAGGGTGATAGTTGGTACTAGGGGTCAAGGCCATACCAACCAATCTGAAAAAATCCTGCCAAAATGTACTCATGAACCTGTTATCCTTGTCATTGAAAATGGTCTTGGGTGGGATGTGCAACCTGAAGTTCTCCCTGAAAAAAAGTTTGACCACCTATGTTGCATTGAAGTATGTGGCTATGGAGAAGAAGTGTGAAAACTTCGTCAACCTGTCCACCACTACAAAAATGAATTCCTTTCCCTATGTCCTTGGAAACCTGGTGATGAAATCCATGGATATGCTTTCCCACTTGTGCTCTAGAATGGGTAAGGGTTGCAGTAGTCTTGCTAGGTGAGTGTGCTCATCCTTGTTCTCCTGGAATGTAGTAAGCTCCTTGACATGGTTTATTAAATCCTTCTTGAGGCCCTTCCATGAGAACCTCTCTCTCACCTACCTGTACATCTTAGTAATCCCTTGGTGCCCTACCATTGGTGAGTCATGACATCCGTGCAACACTTTGTCCTTGAAGGCCGATCCAGGAACCAAAAGGATTCGTCCCTTGTAATATATGAGGTCATTTATAATCCCGAAGTTATCATCTTGTACCTGTCCATTCAATAGCTGACAAGAGAATTGATACTTTGCATACTCCATCACCAAGTGGTCCTTCTAGTCAACCGATACACCTATCATGGAAAAAATGGATGGCCTCCTAGACAATGCATCATCCACCACGTTGTTCTTCCCTTTGATGAAATCAATGTCAAAGTCATATGCATGTATTCTTCTTACCCATTTTTGCTTCCTTTCATTTAATTCCTTCTGCTCCAATGGGTATTTAAGACTGTTATGATATGATTTGACCAGAAATCGTGCACCTACCAGATATTGCCAGAATTTGGCTAGTGTGTGCATGATAGCCAACATTTATTTATCATAAATGTTGTATATTATCTCAAGACCCCTGAGTTTTCGGCTCTCATAGGCAAGTGGGTTCTTATTCTGCATCAGTACGACCCTTATACCTTCTTCTGAGGCATCACACTCTAAGGTGAAAGGCAGGTTGGAATCTGGAAGAGCTAGAACTGGGCACGTGTTGATCACCTTTTTCATATTATCCATAGTAATTTGAGCTTCTTCACTCCATTTGAAGGATCCCTTCGTAGTCATATCGGTTAAGGGTGCACACAGCTGAGAAAACCCTTTGATAAATTTCCTGTTGTACATGCACATGCCTAGAAATCCCCTTAACTCCGTGAGTGTCTTAGGAGTAGGCCATTCCATAATGGATTTTATTTTCTCTTGGTGTACCTGTACCCCCTTTGCTCCAATGATGTGTCCCAAGTAAATTACCTCTGTCATTCCAAACTCACATTTGGACTCAACGTACAATGACTATTCCTCCATGATAAACAAAATTTGGTCCACATGCCGAAGGTGTTCCTCCCACATTTTGTTGTAAATGAGAAAGTCATCAAAAAATACTAACAAGTGGTTCCTCAGTTGTTTGTTGAACACATGGTTCATGCAAGATTGAAACATGGTTGGGGCATTGGTTAATCCAAAGGGCATCACCAAGAACTCATAATGGCCATAATGACACCTGCAAGTTGTTTTTGAGATGTCCTCCTCCCTCATCTTGATTTGATGGTAGCCAAAACGAAGGTCAATCTTTGTGAAATAGACCGCTCCATGTAGTTCATCTAGAAAATCATCAATCCTTGGTATAGGGTACCTAGTTTTGATTGTCTTTTTATTCAAGGCCCGGAAGTAAATGCACATCCGCATAGTCCCATATTTGTTCTTGACTAGCACTACTAAAGAAGCAAAAGGGCTAGAGCTTGGACTAATGTGGCCCATGTCCAGAAGTTCTTTGATGGATTTCTCTATTTCATCTTTATACCTCTTTGGATGCCTATATGGTCGGGTGATGACTGGTTTAGATCCTACCTCTATCTCAATGATATGCTCCAACCCCTTGTTTGGTGGAACCACTGGAGGAATTGGTCCAAACAACTTGTGGTGCTTGTCAAGGATCTCTTGGATAACTGGGGTGTAGTGACCCTTACCCTGCTCATCCACATGTTCTGAAATCGTACATTCAATTGCATACACAATATCCTCTCTCCTGAATATGGCTTCCATCCTCTTGGTCGTAACTACCTTGGCAGAATTACTTGTCATGCCCCTGAGCACTACCTTTAATCCACTCTACTCTATAAAAGACATCTCCATGGTCTTGTAGTTGGTGGTGATAGGCCCCAATGTGTTGATCCACTGAACTCCAAGGATTATGCTAGTGTCTTGAAGATCCATCACATAGACGTCCTGTACTAGCTCATACCTACCCAATGTAAGCTTCATCCCTAGAATGTAGTTGTCACAAGGCAAAATTCTTCCACCTTCTATCTCCTCCTTGAACCCTTCATATTCCACTGTGGGTATGTGCCTCCTTCTCAATAATGATGAATCAATGAAGTTGTGAGAGGCTCCCCCATCAGTCAATACCGATACCTTTTGCCCCTGAACAACTCCTCTCATCCTAAAGGTGTTAAATGTGGGCACCCCGATGATGGATTCCAAGGTGTATTTCACCTTAGCCATATTGTCCAGTCCTGTGACCTCCTCCTTTGTTGTCTCTGTGGTTTCAGCCTCCATGTTCTGAAGTTGGTAGTAGTCTTCCTCCTCCTCATTGTCTGAGGTCACCTCTATGTAGTGCACTTAGCCATGGCCCATGCACTTGTGTGATGGGTTCCATGGTTCCTTTCATGTGAAGTAAAGTTGCTTCCTTCTCAATTCCCTCCTGGTGTTATCATCCATTCTACCATGACCCCTGTCAAACCCCCTTGGGTCACGTCCCCCCTGGTTCATTGGAGGTCTTTGATCTCTTCCTTTGGTGTTAAGGGGTGGCCTAGGCACAAATTTTGGTTTGGTAGCTGGTCCTAGGTCCCTTGTTCTCCAAATGGAATCCTGTAGGTTGGTAGGCTTAAAATCCTTTATCCAACCCTTCAAGGGTTCCATCAACCCTTTAGTGAAAAACATCATAAGCATGGTTGGTGATATATCCTGTACCATGACTACTAGCCTTTGGAATTCCTCAATGTATACCATTTTTTCTCTTGTTTTCCTGAGTTGTGTGAGCTACCAGAAGTGCATTTGAGGATCCCCCTGGTCAAATTTGTCAATGAGCCTCTTAGTGAATTTTGTGTAGGTAACTATTTGATTGTTGCCTAGGGTGGTGAGTCCATGGTACCACCAATCATGAGCCTTGCCATCCAGGTACATAGTGGAAAATTGGATGTCTTCCATCTCCCTCATGGGATTAAGCTACAGATAAGTATCCAACTTATGTACCCATGCCTGCGTTGTCATCTTGGTCGTACCATCAAAGTATGCAATTTTTATCTTCCCTGCTCTTCGTTCAAACTCATAACTACTCCTGTGGTTCGACATAGGCTTATTTTTGAACTTGAGTTGGCAGTATTGATCCAGGGACATCTGCCTCTGAATCATCATATCCAAGCCATGGTACTCCTTAGTACACTGTGCCATCTTCTCAACAAAGTCATCCACCTTCTCCTGTTGTACCTGTTCATCTGTGAATGTGGGTAAGTATGACCTGGGGTTAGCCCTGCTACCCATGTGACCATGTGAAGTGCCCCCTCCATGACTTCCCTCCGACCTGGGAGCATTTTCTGGATCAAACCGGATTTCACCATGGGATCCACTAACATATTTTCTTCCATACGTCTCAAGGTATTTCCCTTGGTGAGTCATCTGCATCAATATCTGAGTGATCATTGACTGGTTCTCATCAATATTCCTAAGATTACCATCTATCTTCTTCAAAGTCTCAGTGATTTTAGTCTATCCCCTTTGGTTTGTCTCATGAGTTTCTTGTAAATCGTGGACCAGGTTGCCTTCTGTGAGTTTTAAAGTTTGCTAGAGTTTGTCGAATTTGGATGTTAAGAAAGACAAACCTTGTGGCTCACGGTCATCTCCTAATCCCTCCATTTCGAATTTTGTTTCACTAGCCTGCTTCTTCCTTCTGCCCATAAAGATACCATTGCAACTCTACATGCGCTAATCCTCACAGGTTTGGAGGATTAGAGCTCTGATACCACTGTAATGATCCCAAGCCAACTTTTTTTCTTGGAATCACTAGATAACCACTGATTTGATTGTTAAGTGAGTGTATGTAGGTTGTCCATCAATATTTTAGCCTTAAGGTTTATTCAATTATTCAGCCATAGATTATACAAGCATAATTTCCATCATATGAGGAACATCAACAATACACAAGATAGGAACCACAAGCAATAAATGAACTTTATTATAAGAAAGCAAGAACCTGATACAAATAGAGAAGAATATCTGGAATAGACTCATATGAATTAAAGACAATAATAGAGCTGCATACAAAATGCTCCCGGAGATACAAAGAAAGCCTCCCAAAGGCTTTAATATAAGATGAACGCTCAAATGCAAAACTAGGGTTTAAGCCCAACCCTTAAGCAATTGGTATGGCCCTGTTGGTGCTGGTACGTCTTGCTGAAGATGTTGGACACCAAGGGTTCTACCCTCCTAAATATGAAGTTCCCCAAATGATTCCAAACTCCTCCCAATGATAGATCAAGGCAATGGAAGTCAAAACACTGAAGCCTCCTCCACAAAAGGTACAAACCCTAACTATACGACCCTCCTGAAACCCTGAATATGGACAATAGTATGGCCTAGTTGAATATGGGCTCAGAATCTCTTGAAACTCTCTAGGATGATATATCGGGTCACAACAAGCCCCTGAGAGAAGTTTCAAGATCAGATCTAGCCTATGGCCTTCTAGATCTAAGAAACACTAAATCACCAAATCGTCCTCTTCTTCTTGAAATCATCTCAACCTGCAAATAAATAATAGGGATGTGGTAACTCCTCCAAGAAACCCTCAAACTGATGAGAAAGGCCTTTCAAGAAAATCCCTAATGCTAAAAACCATCCCAGCTTCCTCAATATGCTGGATCGAACTCTTTCTCAACCAATGGTGTGCCCCTGCAAGAAAGCCCTAGCTGTTACAGCTCTGCTGATCCAACTGGTATGGCCTTGCTAGTCCTCTTCAATAGATGATAGACATATAATGGTGTGGGTGGAGTATTTCATCCTCGAGACTAATCTTGGAACAAGGTGAGTGGAATCTTTCACCACTGATTTTTTCACTAGGGTTTGTAATATCAAAACCCTCAAAATTGTATGCTTAAGAGTGTCAACAAGCAAATATCCAAAATCCAGAATGAATGAGAGGTGCGTCCCAGCCTTCTCTTTATACTTTTCTTCTATTTCCCTATTGAGTTAAGTTAACCCCTAGTTTTAACTCCTAACTCAACCTCGAGCACTTCTATTCCTTCATTGAGTTATCTTTTTAACTCCTTTTATCTTTTTATTAATTCAACTTAAGAACATAACATTAGTTTGGTTGACTTTTCCCCTTAGTGCGAGACTATGGCCTAGTGGGGATGTTGAAGCCACTAAGTCTTCTCAAACTTCTTCATCAAGAGGTGGGGGACATTACATGCACTCTTTTGCTAAGGGAAACAACCATCTTTTTCTCTTTCCCTTTGATATTATTTATATCAAATTCATATTCATTGAGAAATTTTAACCACCTTCTTTACCTAGCACTTATAGTTGGTTGTCCAAATAAATATTTCAGACCACTATGGTTTTTCCTCAACTCGAACCTTTTCCCCATGAGGTAGTTCCCCCACATAGTCAATGCATGCACTATGGATTCCAAATCTAAATTATGAGTAGCATAGTTCCGTTTATTCTGCTTCAACGTCCTTGCTTCATAACATACCACATACCCATTTTGACTGAGGACTCCACCAAGCCCCTCCTTACATGCATCCAGACATACAATGAATTCTTCATTTGGATCAACAATCATTAGTATTGGAGCACTTTTTAATAATATATTCAAGTGTTGGAAACTCTTTTCACAATCAAATGTCCACTAAAACTTCACACCCTTCTTTTTCAAGGAAGTGATCGTGTGTGCAATATTCTAGAAACCTTCAATAAATATCCTATAATATTCTACAATGCCCATGAATGATATGACCTCTATCACATTCTTTGGTGATGAACATCCTCTAATGGCCTCAATCATTTCAGGATCCACTGCTATCCCTTCCTCTAAAATGATATGTCCCAAATAATGAATTTGTTTCTGATAAAATGAGCACTTGCTCAATTTGGCATACAATTGATGCTCCCTTAATACCTGTAACACCATCCTCATATGTTTTTCATTTTCTTCCTCCGACTTAGAATATATAAGAATGTCATCTAAAAATACAATGACAAACTTATCTAAGTATTCTCTGAAAATAGAATTCATTAAATACAAGAAGACAATTGGTGCATTTGATAACCCAAATGGAACCATTGTGAACTCATAATTCCCATACCTTGTTCTGAAAGCAGTCTTATAGAGGAATTCTTCTTTAATTCATACTTGATGATAACCTGACCTAATATCAATCTTGGAGAATATTTTTTCATCTTTCAACTGATAAAAGAGGTCATCGATCCTTGGAAAAGGATACTTATTATTCATAGTTACCTTGTTTAATTTCCCGAAGTCAATGGAAAGTCTCAATGTTCCATCCTTTCTCTTCAAAAATAATACTGGGGAACCCCAAGGTGAAACACTTGGGCATATATACTGTTCTTCATAAGATATTCAAGTTACATTTGCAATTCCTTCAATTCTGGTGTACTAATCCTGTAAGGAGTCTTGGATATTGGGGCTACCCCAAGCATGAGATTGATGGAGAAATCAATATCTCTTTTAGGGGGCAAAGTTGGTATTTCTTTAAATACATATTCAAGCACTTTTAGGAATGCATAATCTTCAATGTTTGACACCTTACCTTTAGGTGTCTTTAGATGTGTCTTCTATAATATTCAATTTTGAAATTTCTATGACAGTTACTGCTCTGGGAATTCCTTGTACTGTCCTTAGGTTCCCTTCCTCATCCCAACATGGAAATGTTTTATTATAAAAATCTAGGATAGCATGGTGTTTTTCCAACCAATCCATACCAATTAGATAGTCATAGGAACATAAAGGAAATATTTTCAAATCTTCCTTGATGCTCATTCCATTCATGCCCATTGGACATACCTTAGCCATCTCATTAGTTTTTCTTTTGGCTCTGGTATCCAACTTCACCAACCAATATTTTCCATGCTTGCTTATTGGAAAATGAAATCTTTCCACCATCTTAGAATATATATAACTATAACTACCTCCTCCATCAATTAAAATAGAAATGGTTTGGTTGTTGATCGTACCTTCCACTTCAATAATATGTGACTGAAACTCAGCGTTATTTTTATCCATGGCTGCATAGATCCTATGTACATTTTTTCCCATGTCCTCCACTGTATCAACTTTCTATACATTGTGAGAAATCCTAAATTTTTCACCTCTGTGAGGACAATCTCTAAACATATGATCTCCCCCATAACCAAAACATTAAATAGGTGGTTGCCTTGGTCTTTTCACCCCGTCTCGATCATTTTGGGTTCTCTAGAAGTTGGTTGTCCCTGAGGATTATTTCTAATGAGTGGTAGCTTAGTCCTCTTCTTCCTCTGTTCCATCTTGTTTTCCTTCTTGTATTCCCAATATTTTATGTAAAGTTGGCCTTCCTTTATGTTGATCATAAAGGAATTTATCTCGCCTTATGGTTTCCTCCAATGTGTTGGGATCATCATATTGGATCTTATCATTGATAAATGATGGAAGTACATTGAAATACCTTTGAATATTAATTGGCTCTTCCTTGATGAAAGAAATGTACTTTATCAGTTCTAAAAACCTTATTTCGTATTCATCTATGGTCATAAACCCAAGCTTGAGTTCAAAGAAATCCTTCATTTTCTTGTCATAGTATCTCTTAGTCAAGTATTTATTTTCAAAATACCCCTTGAATTCCTTCCAAATAACATTTTTCTCATTAATGTGTTGGACCTGCACAAATTGGTCCCACCACATGGAAGCATTTCCCTTGATCTGATAGATGGTAATTCTTCCTTCTTGCATGTGAAGATTACTTATGCAATTGAAAATAATTTATCATGCCTATAAAACATGTCTCTACATATTCATCCTTCTTGTGCTCACCATCAAATGTAGGAGGCTTGATTTTATTTATTTATGCTTGTATCTAATCCACCCCAAACCTCCTCTTATGTTTCTTGATAGGGATGGAATTCATATATTGTTTTATCTCTGAGTGGAATGCCCTGGGGAGTGATGGTGATTTCTTCCAACACTTCTTTCTCTTCTCCTCTCATCATCAGACCTATGACTTCCTGATTTTATTTAGTCATTCTCCTTATCCATCTTCTTTTCTATTTTTTCCAATCTCTACATTAACTTTATGTTGAATCCATCGTCCCGCTCCTTGGCTTTCATTAGCCTCTCATTATAAGCTTTATATATTTGAACATCTTTTTGAGAACTTTTAATTTTATCAACCAAGTTCATTCTTTATTTCTTTCCTTCTCCATGCCCATTTGAGTTTGTACTTTCATTACCCGTATTGGCATACATCCCTCAGATCTCATTTTCATGGATTTAAGCCCCCTGTGTATATTCTATCCCTCTGAAATGTATGTTTATCATGTTCTGATCTAATTGTTGTTGAATATGCAAAATGTGAAACCAACACAACCTGGTGGGGTAATTGATTTATCAATTGCGTGAAATTATGAACAATTTTGATTCAGTATTGCATCATAATTATTTCTTCTGATTTCCTGAGAAATTGACATTCTAGATCAATTTTATAGGTGAAAAGTTATATTATAATATCCAAGGCCTTTCCAAATCCTGCTTCCATGCTCAATCTTGAGTCTTAAGAAGAAAGTTATGGTTATTTTAAAAAATATTGTCCATTTTGTGAGCAAATTCCTTGTATAGGTGATCTTATTCGGGAGTCGGATTATCTCTCATATTCGTGTTGGATCCTATTTCAAGTTTAACATGCGTTTTCAATTTCCCTCAAATGCAGGTCCATACAAATAAGAAACCTATAAGCTCCTTCTCCAAGCCCCTTTTTATCTTAAAATTAATTTTCGGGCACTAGCCCCTTTACTTTAGCCCAAGACTCATGTGACCCTGGGAAAGAACTAGGCACTTACCTAAAAGGCTCTTAGTCGAAGCTTCAGGACTCTGATTCTCCAACACTTTAGGCTTCAAAGGTTTCTCCCTCAACGCACTCCAAATCCTCCGATTGTCGAATTGGCTAGCTCCGGAATGAGTGATTCTTATGAGATTTGGGACTCCGATGCTTCAAAACTTCAGAATTTCAAGATTTCTCCCCTAACACATTCCAAATCCCCCGAACGTTGAATTGGAGAACTCCAAAATGGATGCTTCTCTAGATATTCGAGACTCCAACGCTACGTAGCCTTGGGCTTCACAGGTTTTTCTAACACAACACAACACTCCCCCCAAACACTGAGCTGGTGAACCCCTGAATGGGTGCTTCTTCAGAGATTCATTAATCTGGTTCTTTGGAGCTTCGAGATTTAGAAGATTTATAAAAAAAAAAACATAATTAACTCGAATGTGGAATTGAAAAACTAATCTAACATTTTTTGGCTCTATATCTTCAGGCTTTAGAGGATATTATCGCATAACACTCCACTTCCTCCAAACGCCAAAGTGGCGAACCAATGAAGGGTTCAAGAATCAACAGTCCATGTGCCATAATGAGATCTACGGTCAATAGGAGCTCTAGGAATTTGATCCTTAGGAGTTCTGAAACTCCAATGCACTCTGCCTCTCGAATTTTCAAATTTCGGACTACCAAAGAGTGAAGATCCATACTTCTCATGTCCCCGACCACAGATGACCTGGATTGACTCTGGGCTTTTGGAATTTTCACACTAGCACACCATTTATCTACATTCCTCTGGATTTCAAAACTTCTTAAGTTTCTAAAATATCTTGACACGTGTCCCTGACGACCAATGGTCTACATTTACTTTGGAGTTTAGGACTTTGGGAGATTTTCATCCTGGAAACACAAGAACTTGTTTCTCTCGAAGTATTGAACCTCTAAACTATCGTGAGATATACAACTCCCACTCACCTGCCTACATATCCGATGGTTGGGATCTGATCTTCTCTATAACACTTATCCTCCTCGTCTGGGCTTGAGATGATGACCAAGATCTGTCCTTGGCCAATCCAATGACTGACACTTCTCCCTGTGGTATAGAACATATATTCATTCCAGGAATTCGGAGCTTCAAGGATTTTGCTTCTTTCACGATAAATGACTTAAAACAACCAAAGAGGTGAATTCTAAAGGACTTTAGGGTTTGATGCAGGAGCATCGTCATAAATGTTCAACAAGGTGAGTGTAGGAAAACTCAGCATCCAGTGCGTGCATTCAAAAAAAATTTGGATCCCAAGGGGAGCGTGTCATTTACTGTTTTGAAAGCATTGTAATTAAAGATATTTTAATGTTTTGAGGTTTGAGCCATCATATGATATTGTAGGGGATTGTTATTTATTTAATTCCTAAAGGATTGTACATATTTCGATCATTGACTCATATATATTTTCTAAATGCTCATTAAATTGTAAAAATCCTTAGTGGTATGAAAGCACTAGAATAATCTGGAGGGAAGGCTCGAGAAGCCCCTGTTGTATAAATGTGTGTAATATATGCCCAAAAGAGGTTGTTGAGCTTATTTTTATTGTTGTTAAATATATTGTAATTTTTTCTAGAGTTCATATTTATGAAGAAGAGAAGTGGAGAGCTGCAAAAAACACATTATAAATATTCTCTGAATGAATATAATAGAAGATATTTTCTTCAAATGTTTGGGTTTGAATATATCTGAGTTCATTGGGTAATGTTATGCTATTTCCTTTCTGTGTTTTTGTGCATGTGTGTGTACTTCATGGTTAATTGAATGGACCTATAATGTTATATAAGTTTCAATTGATTCTCTTCTGAAATACTAGTGAAACGAGTGCATAGTGGCCACACAAGGAGTGTGAAGGAAGAGTCATTTTTAGACTCAATAGCTCAATAGAGATAACAATAATTGTGCAGAGTGAGTGCAATGAGTTCACGTATACTCAGTGGAGTATAGAAGCTAAAGAATACCCTTGAAAGGCATGCACGGGGCCAACAATTAGTGAAGTGCTGAAAGATTCTCAAGGAAGACGAGCGCAAGGAGTGCATGGGAATATTTTTTAAAAATATTCAATTATCAAGTTTCAATGAAGAAAAAGGCGTGCATCGGAGGTCTAAGTCACTTTGAGTGATAAATCGCAGGATAAATAGCAGGTAAAATTCCTTGGAGGAAGACCCCTCCTATTTTCAAGGTCGAGTCGACGAGATCCACCAGACAAGGACTTAAGTCTTTCCTAATTGTCATAACCGGGAAAGAAACAGGGGTGAAAACCCTTGAATTCCTTTGTACTTCATGCATTCAGATATTTTTGAGTAAGTTTCATGGAGGAGATGTATTTCCCAAAGTCGTAGGATCCGAAGTGAATCTGGACCATACATTTGTGAGGATACGCACCCAAAGATCTAGAAATTGTTTGGAAGTCTGACTTTCCGACAAGTTTGAAGTGTTGAAGTGAGAGAACAAGAAATTACCGAAGTTCCAAAGCCCGTAACAGATCCTATACATTGGCACAAAGATCCACTTGTCAACAGATCTCAAAATATGGAGATTTGGCACTCAGGAGGAAACTAAGTGTGAGTTTTTTGGGTCAAGAACTCCCAATGTCCCAAAGAACGGTGTAATGTACCCAAAAATTTAGATACAATTGTTTTTTTTTTTCATATTGGGGAAATAACTATGAGACTTGTTGTCAACAACATTATAAGTCTATTCAATTCTTTTAACCATTCACTTCTTTACTTTTTTCAAACATTCACTACTTGACACAACTCTTTGATTCAACTTGAAAACTTTATTTATATATTTAACCAAAGAGAGAAATTTATTACTCACACTATGATGGTACTCTTCAAAAACATTCTTACCTTATTCCTGTGGTACCATGACGATATTTCTCCATAATAGTTTTATTCCTAAAAACTATAAGAAAAACCATAATCATAACTTATAACATTTAAGCTATTCCACAGTGCCTACCCATAACATTTTAATTTTGTCCCGAGTTTCAAACATTCACTACTTGACCATCTTCAATCATTCATTAATCTACTCACTACTATGATTTTCAATTTACAAACTTTTATAAACAACTTATATAGAAGAGAGGTATAATATACTAACCGTAATGATACCTTCACATGTCATTACCATACTATTCTGTAACACTTTAAGAATTCTTCCATATTCGTTTATTCCTAAACTAGGAGAACCCTAGCCTTAACGATATATCCTCATATATTTTTAATTTAATAATAATATAAATAAATGTTCTCCTCGTAAATTATTTACATCAAGAATCATACCTAACAAGGATTTACATGAGGTTCCATGTCGTAGGTAGCACTAGGATTTTCTTTCCATCCATGTGATAACCCACTATTTAACAAAAACTATAATACAAAAACCAAGATGCAATGTTATGGTGACTTTCAAAGGCATGGGTTGGCAGAAAAATAATACCTAGAACTAGGATCCAAGGAAGTTGATGTTAATTTATTAAAGGTGTAGTAAGACATGTCACCTACTATTTACTTCCCTAGTACCTGTGAGTTCTAACGCCTCAGACACTTGGCCACTATCGACAGTCCATCTCATGGTATTCACATGGTCTCTGGAAAACATACTTTTTCATTTCTCCATTACGAGTAATGGGATTGAGGCCCATAATCTCTCAAGGAAAAATATATTCCTTATTCTTCTCTGCTAAGTTTTTCATTCCTCATCACTAACCTGGTAACTAGTTTGCTCTAGCAGAGTGTTCTTTTTTTTTCCCTCTAAAATGATTTTACAGTCTGTTCCATTTTTTCCTGAGTTATTTTAAAGGTTGGGAACACATGCATAAAATTCTATTATCTGTAGTTGTAGCTCTTGTATGTGTCGAACTACATATGTTACGTTTTACCATCCCTAGCTTAAGTTCGACATAAGCACCTTAGATATTTCATAAGCCATAGAATGGGGTTCTATGTATGGAAAGGTTGAGTCAGTATTTTAGTTTTAATATCTGTATATGTAGTTACTTATTGACTACAGTGGAGGCCAATACCCAATCCTTTGATATCTAAACTCCTAGATTAAGCATTGGATATCGTTAATTGGGTTCATCGCCATGTGTGTCCACCACCTTTATTATCCAAAATAAGGATAATTTAGAATCGATCCTAGTGGTGACCTATAATTCACTTCAGAAATATATTGTTACAAGTTGTTACCCCCTATCCCAAATTGAGGACTTGTTGGACCACTTACAAGGATATTATTCCTTCACACAGATGAATTTGATAGCTAGCTACAATAAATTCCATAGGAATGTAATAATTCATTTCAGTAAGTGTGTGGTCATTTATATTTATGACATCTTCATATTCATTAATTCTTGGGAAAAACATCTTCAATGCATTTTCAACATCCTCAAGCTACTATGGGCACATAAAATTCAGGTGAATAAATTCTATTGTGGATACACATTAGTTCCTCATGTGGGACTCATACTGGACAACATGGAGTCGATCAGATCCATATCAATATTTTTTTCGAAAAGGCTAGGCACCACTTCACTCAACTTCAGACCGCATTATGCTTTAAATGGGTTCTCGATTTTCCATATAGGAATCATTACTTTGATATTGTGAAAGATATTTTGAAGGATTCATTTGAGTTCACCACTCGAGATGTACTTAAAAAAGGAGATCATATGACGACATACCATTCAAATATTCTTTCTCGTTATGGCTCTCCACGTGAGAAACATGAACAACAACCAACTCAAAATTTTATCCAGATATTGGCTTATCATCATACTCATGAATCAACTGTCTTACAAATGCAGGATCAACCATGCACACCATTTTTATTTCAACCAAGATATTGTGTGTGGCTCTTACTAGACATGCCCTGCTTCAAAGGGAAACATCATACACTACATCCACTCATATATGTCCCCTACACATTTTTGAAACACATTGGAGATAATGTGTATCAACTAGACTTTCCTGCACAACTCGACCTCTATGATGTGTTTAATGTTAACAATATCAAGTTCTTTGAGCCACCTCTCCTTGAATAAACAACAATAGTTCAACATCCCATGGATAACATTCCATATGTTCAGTCGTATTTGCTCATTGATAAAATTATTAAATCCAAGACTAGGACAACTCGCCAGCAAAAACATATTTTATATATTGTGGGTCGAAAGTGATAGACACCAACTCATACCAAATGGATGTATACAACAACATTGCAATGAAATTTCCATGATTTTCTAGAAAAGGAAGGGCTTCTTCTGGATCTAAATAGGGAGGAATTGGTCCATGAGGAAGTGTGCACCACATGCTTTTCCACTAGGGATGATGGGATGCTCCATAATTACTGTGGAATTTATCTTAAAAAATTTCTATTATAGTCATCTAGTTTAGTTCAACAATTTATGTTGCAATCCTTTAGTTTACTTCAATTATTTCCATTATATTCATTTAGTTCCTTTCTGTGATTTTCTACTGCAAGTCTTTAGTTTGCTTCAATAACTTTCAATGTAAACAACTAATAACAAGAAGGAAAAAAAACACCTTGCTTATAGAAGGTGCTCCTCTCTCACTAAATGGAATTGATGGTCATTTTCTAGAACTCATGTCTCTTGTTTTCCTCTGTTCAATTTATCTATGTTGTTTAGTTCTAGATTTATATTGTTGCATGTTATCTTTTGGTTTGAATTTTATATCAATAAAAATAATATATACACTTAGAAAATGAAGGATAAAAAGAGTGAAAATAAGAGAAAATCTTTATATAATTATAAAGAAAACTAATAAGTAAACTTAATTTTTTTTAGTAAACATGGAGAGAAAACGGATGGCGAGAAACAAACTTGCAAAAGAATTTCATAAGATGTATATGAGTTTTAAAGAAATTAGAAAATTCATCCATCAGAGACACCATGTGCATTTGTCAAAAAGGAAAGGATGAATCACATGATTATTCTAGGGGAGACGGTAGTAAGAGAGGATGAAGAAATAATCATTTTAGAGGCATGGGGGTAGGCATAATCCCCATGAGAAATATGATCTCTATCGTGTTCATTGCAGAAATAATTGATCACATGTAGCAAATACATGAATAACACTTTGGGATAAGATCGAAGAGAATCAAGAATAGAAAGAAGAAAAAGGTAAAACACCTATTTCCTCATTATATTTTTTCCCATTGCAATATTGGAGTAATTGAATATTTTTTTAACATTTAATTTTTTTCTTGGAGAAAAGTGTGGCTTCTTAACATATGTGCACCATGCCACACAAAATTCCACAGATAATCTTTCGATGATTTCAGTGACAATATATATTTCATACTTTATTTTGTAGATAAATCAAGTCTCAAACCCTTGGTAATTGTCATTTTGAGGATTAAATTCCCGGACTCTTGGATTTTCTTCTCCATGCTATTGTTTATATTCCTTATTTTTGAAGGAACTTGATTTATTTTTTGCACATTCAATAAAAAAGCCACTATATTCATATCGTCAATGTCAAACATGAAATAAGGACATATTATGACAACATGGTCATTATGATAGGAGTGAAGGATGTAACATTGTTGAATATGAAAGGGACCATTGTTCATGCATAGAACTTTGCATACCTCCCTCACCACAATGAAGGTACATTTCCATCTAGTCTCTTACAACATGCTAGTTTTGGACACATTTATTATGATACCCTTTGTTAGTTGAAAAAGATTGGTGTTTTTGGTTTTCTTACTATTACTAGGAATTTGAAGCAATGTGAGGGTTGTATCCACCAAAAACATAGTAAACAATTGCTTCATGATTCTTTTTCAAGAGAATGTAGCAATATTATATTTTTATATTTTTAATTTTGTGGCCCTATTCCCATTCCATATACTAACGGAAATATATCTATCATGAATTTTATTTATGATTACACCAAGATGTTTTCAGTGTACTTGTCGAAAGATAAATCTTAAGATTTTCAAACTTCTAAATATTTTCGTGTATGGATCGGAAATGAATCTTAATATCATATTGTCTCCCTTCATATTGGTGATGAAAGAGAATATACATCTTATGAAATTTAAAACTATATTCACCAACATGGGATCAAGCATCAAACCACAGTATAATACAATTCTCAATATAATGGTATATTTCAAAGAATGAACATGACTCTCTTAAATATGGTTCATTCCATGATGTTTTCTTAAAATATGAAATTTGGTTTTTGGGATGATGTAATTCTATGTGCATTATATGGGAAAAACAAGAGTCTATATCATACTCTTTATAATAAGAGTGCTTACTAAATATGGTTTGGCCAAATTCCTTTGGTGAGGCATTTCAAGGTATTTGCTTGCACTTGCTACGCCTTAATTCTTAAGGAGAAAATAAACAAGCATAATACAATAAGTGAAGAGTGTGTATTCATAGAGTACTAAAATAACACCAAGGCATATGATATTTATGATGAGGTAAAAAATAAATTCATTATTTCCATAGATTTAGCGTTTCTTCAATCCTTCATGAATTACAAACCTATTGAGTGACAACTTGGTCATACGGATATATCCCCTCATGTAAAGAGATATCATGAATTTGATGATGATACTACACATATAGAAGGTGGTATCCATATCTTGCATCAATCTCTAGAACAAATTTTAGAGGGGCCATATCCCCCTCATGAAGAAGTTCTATCCACTTAATCAAAACCTAAAGTTCATTTGGATGATGTGATTGAGAGTATTGAAAGGATGAACCTTGATTATAATTCAACACCATATCAATTATTTGGACCACCGACACCTTCTTATAAAGTTCCACAAAAGTGGCTCATAAATACACTTGAAATTGTTCATCTTGATGAGGTCGGAAAGACAAAAAATAGAATTTCTACAAGGCAATATGGAGGTGATGTAGATAGTTTAGATGCAACTGGTGTAGATGATATGGATGTTTCATATGATTCTTATTTTAATTTATCTACTAACTTTTAACCAAATTTATTTGAATAATATACTTTGCATGATGAGTGGAAAGAATCCATGAAAAAATAATATGATTCTCTCACGAAGAATGGGATGTGAAAGTTCGTGGGACCTCCATTTGGAACCAAACCAATTGGTTGTAAGTGGGTCTTCAAAAACAAGTAAAAATAATATGTCTCACTTGAAAAGAACACATTGAGGCTTGTGGAAAAAATATTTGCATAGAAAGAAGGTATTGATTATGAGGAGAATTTCTCCACAAGAACAAAATGTTCTACAATTCATACTCAATTTTTCATGGGAACTTAGAATGAAGAAAAATTTCATCAAGTGGATGTGAAGACCACTTCATTGAATGGAGACTTGGAAGTGAATGTAATCATGTCTCAACTAGAAACTTTTGTGGTGAATGGAAAAGAACAAAATGAATGTAAACTTATCAAATCCTTATATGACCCGAAACAAGCACCCCAAGCATGGTATTAAAAACTAGTTCAGCATCTTCTGAAATTGAATTTTAATCACTTTAATATTGATATTGCAATTTGGTTTGTCAATAAAGTTGGGAAAACTTCACTATATCTTCTAGTGAATGTAGATGATTTATTGATAATAGAGAACAATGAAATATTTACATCCATAAAGAAAGAGTTGAAGAAAATATTTTAGATGATAGATTTGCGACATGTTCACTACTACTTTTCCATTGAAGTGACTCAAAATAAAAAGTACATATTCATGTCCCAAAAGAAGTACAGTGGATAATTGTAGAATAATTTTGGGATGGATGAATGTAACCCTCTCTCTACTCCAATGGAATATAATTTGAAGCTCACATAAAAATAAGGGAATGAATTTGATCAAGGGCCAGTGCAATCCCTTTCCCATGACCTCAAGATTTTTTTGGGAAAGGCTAGGAACCACTTCACTCAACTTTCGACCACAATATTCTCTACATGCGTTCTCTATTTTCCAGATAGGAATCATCTCTTTGAGATTATGAAGGATATTCTAAAGGATGCATTTGAGTTCACTAGTGGGTATGTACTTAAGCACGACATACCATTCAAAGATTCTTTCTCATTATGGATATTCACATTAGCAACAGGAACAACAACCAACTCAACATTTTATTGAAATATTGGCTCATCACCATACTCATGAAGCAACTCTCTTAGAGATGCATGATCAACAACACACACAATTTTTCTTTCATCCAGGAGATTGTGTGTGTCTCTTACGACATGCCTTGCTTCAAAGGGAAACATTATACACTACATCCACTTAAATATGGCCCCTACATAGTTTTGGAAAACATTTGATATAATGTGTATCAACTAGACTTTCCTGTAGAAATCGACATCCATGACGTTCTTAATGTTAACAATATCAAGTTGTGTGAGCCACCTCTCCTTGAAGAAACAACAAGAGTTCAACATCCCATGGATAACATTCCAGATGTTCAGCCATATTTTCTTGTTGATAAAATTCTTAACTCCAAGACCAGGAAAACTCACCAGCAATATCTTTTATATATTGTGGGTTGAAAGGGATAGACACCAGCTCATACCAAAAGGGTTTCTACAACAACATTGCAATGCAATTTCAAGAAGAAGAAGGGATTCTTATGGATCTAAACAAGGAGGAATTGGGCCATGAGGAAGTGTGAACCACTTCCTTTTCCACTCAGGAGGATGGGATGCTCCATAATTAGTGTGTAATTTCACTTCAAAAATTTCTATTGTAGTCATGTAGTTTTCTTCAACAATTTATGTTGCAATCCTTTAGTTTACTTCAATTATTTCCATTATAGTCACTTAGTTCCTCTCTGTGATTTTCTACTGCAAGCCTTTAGTTTGCTTTAACAACTTTCATTGTAAACAAGTAATAATGAGAAGGAAAAAAATACCTTTCTTATAGAAGGGGCTCCTCTCTCACTGAATGAAATCGATGGTCATTTTCTAAAACTCATGTCTCTTGTTTTCCTCTCTTTAATTTCTCTCTCTAGTTTAGTTTCAGATTTGTATTGTTACATGTTCTTTTGTGGTTCAAATTTCAGATCAATAAAAATAATGTATACACTTAGAAAATGAAGGATAAAAATAGTGAACATAAGAAGAAAATCATTATATAATTATAAAGAAAACTGATAAGTAAACTAACTTTAAATTGTTTAGTAAACATGGATATAAAATATATGGTGAGAAAAAAAATTACAAAAGAATTTCATGGAATTTCATAAGATGTATATGAGTTTTAAATAAATTATAAAACTCACCCATCAGAGACACCATGTGCATTTCTCAAAAAGGAAAGGACGAATCACATGATTATTCTAGGGTAGAAGGTAGTAAGGGAGGATGAAGAAAGAATAATTTTAAAGGCACGACATAGGCATAATCCCCATGAGAAATATGATCTCTATCATGTTCATTGTAGAAATAATTGATCACATGAAGCAAATATATGAAAAATCGTTTAGGATAAGATCGAAGAGAATCAATAATAGAAATAGGAAAAAGGTAAAACACCTATTTCCTCATTATATTTTTTTCCATTGCAATATTGGTGTAATTGAATATTTTTTTAACATATCATTTTTTTCTTGGAGAGACATGTGGCTTCTTAACATAGGTGCACCATGCAACATGAACTTCAAGAGAAAATGATTTCAATGAAAGTATAGATTTCATACTTTATTTTGTGGATAAATCAAGTGTCAAACCCCTGGTAATTTTCATTGTGAGGATTAAATTTCTGAGACTCTTGGATTTTCTTCTCCATGATGTGGTCTATCTTCCTTATTTTTGAAGGAACTTGCTTTCTTTTGTGCAGATTCGATAAAAAATCCACTATATTCAAATCTTCAATGTCAAACCTAAAATAAGTACATATTATGACAACATGGCTATTATGATAGGAGTGAAGGATGAAATATTGTTGAATATGAAAGGGACATCTATAGAATTCTGCATACTTCTCTCACCACAATGAAGGTGCCTATCCATCTATTCTCTTAAAACATGCTAGTTTTGGAAACATTTATTATGATACCCTTTGTT
>ML788174.1:197756-222245 GCA_009831015.1 Picea engelmannii | reverse complement strand
AAGTACATATTCATCTCCCAAAATAAGTACATTGAACAATTGTTGAATAATTTTGGCATGGATGAATGTAACCCTTTCTCTACTCCAATGGAATATAATTTGAAGCTCACATCAAAAGAAGGGAATGAATTTGATCATGCAACAAGTTAAATATAACTTGTGGGATGTTTTATTTACCTTACCACCACGAGACTAGATATTTCATTTGTTGTTGGGGTTCTTTCCATGTTCATGCAAAATCTTTATGAAAAACATTTGCAAAACAGTTCTAAAATACTTGAAGGGAAATCAATAATTTGATCTCAACTATTTTAAGGTGGATGACTTCAACTTAATTAGATAGTATAATTCATAATTTGATGCAGATAAATAAAATGGAGTGTCAACTCCAGGATATCTCAAGAGTATTGGATAAATAGTTGTATCCTAGAGATAAAAAAAACAATCATTCAATTAGATTCCATGATAGATATGTGGTAACTACAAAAGAAACATAGGAGATTGGCTCAAAATACCTGATGATTTGTAGGAGAAATATGTGAACTCTACTCATATTCTCATTCAAAATAATTATGTAATCAAGTTGGTCAATAATCCTACATTCCATGATAGAACGAAGGGTATCAAAACAAAGTACCATCTTATTCTGAGGCCAAAAATATTCATTTGAGACATTGTTCCACAATGGAGCAAATTGAGAACATCTTCAAGAAATCGCCTATGAGAGAAAAAAATTAAAATCTATTAATGATGCTTGGACTCACAAACACCCATTGTATTAAGTGGGAGAATGTTAGATACTTAATACCGAGGGACTCATGTACTTTGTTAATTATTTTAAATATTACTTAGGAATAATATGAATACTTTTTGGCTAATAGGAAGAGTCATTTGAACCTATTAGGAGATGAAACCAAGGGTCACACCACGTTTTATTTATGAATATATTACACTAATGGAAATAATCAAGTGTGGAGTTACTCATTCTCTCTTCCAATACTTGGTCTAAACTAACTCGAGGCATTCAAACCATTTTCCTTAGACAAATTCCAAAGGGATTCGAACTTTCTCCGGTATGAATCTAGACTATTTACATGATGATACCTCACCCCAATCATTACTTGCTAGCACCTAGCTGGTCAAATTCGATGAATTTCATATGCAACATAATTCCAAGAGGAAGAATTTATAATTAGAATTGAAATTATTTCATATGTATAAATTAAAATCAATTCCATTACATCCATATACTAACATAGCATAGTGTTTCTATGAGTTGTTAGGGTTGGAACACATAAATTTATTGAAAATTGCCCAAAAAATGACCCAAGCATGGAACCCACATCGACAAGAGTGAGTTGATGAAGCTAATACTCCAATCTTGATGATCATTAAAAGGCATATCAATTGTTGATTCATTATAACACATCTACATACACCCTATAATGTGGGCTATGAAATTTAAATGACTTGACACATCTCCCAATTCTCCTCCAATTATTCTAAGTAGGTGTAACACCCCGCTCTGGCGCACTTACAAAAATTATTCTTTGAGGACACTTGCTCGCAAGTGATCTGGACTTTTCTGATATTAATACATTTTGTGCTTGATTATGATGCGTTCTGATAGACGACATGATGTAGACAGGTGCTGTTGACTCAGTTTCATTGAGTGTGCAGGGTTTCGTACCTTGAGGATGCAGAGGCATCGGTGGAACCCCCTTGGACTCCGGAATGAGTCAGGGAGTGGGCTATTTGGGTTGATTCATTTACGGCTGGTGATAGCTTGCCGACCAGACTCACATATGGAGTAAAGGGGCCACCCACGATTTCCAGAGAGGTTGAGGGAGAGGTGTGGACAACAGTCCTGCCACAGCCTCCTAGCACTCCCGCCGTGGCTCAAACTGTAGGTTAACGATTACCTAGTTCGAGAGGATCCACGATGTCGTGAGGGCAGACTGCGATAGTCGCTCACGATGATTATAAGGGGTGCGCAATAAGGCCGGGGCCTTATTCCTTAGATCCCTTAGTCTCCCACAAGTTCACCTGGCGGAGTGTTGAATCCAGGGGTTTTATATGTCTACCAAACAGTCAAGTCGGCGAGTGGAACCATTGGAGCACGTGGTGCATCCTGAAGGGCACGTCGCGTAAAAGAAACACACGTTGGCGAGTCGCACCCTTGGAGCACGTGGTTCATCCTGAAGGGCACGTCGCGCAACAGAAGCAAACGAGGCGAGTGGCACCCTTGGAGCACGTAGTGCATCCTGAAGGGCACGTCACATTGATGAGGATGATGAGACAACCTAGATGACGCTAAGACCTTAATGCCTTAAGAATTTCTCAAAATAACTCCCCTAATGAATTGTCGCCCAGTTCAATCTAAACCTAAATTTAAAACATCTCAAAGATAAAATTTTGATAAGCCCTAAGAAAAGATCCTACAAAAATAAACATAAGGGCGTAAACTAAAACTCTCCTATGTGTTAGTTAAAGTCTTCTTGAATTAAGGGGGGGTAAAGTAATGAGGGGGATAAATTAATTGAAACCCATGGTTTTTAAATTTTAAAGAAGAATTAAAATTATTAAAGTGTGGGAGTACAAAAATTTAGGATTTTAAAAATATAATGAAAAGGTTAATAAGTGCATTTATCTTATTGGGTTTTAGAAAAAAGGGGGGAAGGGAACAATTAATAGAAATAAGGAAACTTCTATTAAAGGAAACTTAATAATGGAAAGTAGGAGACATAGGGTAAAAAGCGAAAAGGAATCATCATTTAAGGAGTTACTAAAAATCAGGAACTTCATTTTAGGAAAGTTATTAAAAGCATGAGAGGGGATATAGGAACCCTAGGAGCAATTTTAGGAGAGAATTTAGGGGGGGTGAGGAAAAAGAGTCTTTTATTTAAATTAAAGAAATTAATTTTGGGGAAACATGGGGGATGAGTGACACTTGGACGACAGAGAATTTTTAGAGGATTGTCATTAAAAAAATAAATTAATAATGATTTAGGAAAGTAGGTGGGTCTCAAATTTCCATAAAAGAAGGGGAAAAGAAGGAAGAAGGGATGAATGGTGAGCGTAATGTTACGCTGCCGGATTTTGGCTTGACTGTTTGCTTTTGAGGAGTTGGGAAATTCTCAGCTGTATTGGAGTGGTAGCTCAGCCTTGGAGGCGAGCTGAGAAGCTAGTCTTATCTTTGGATCTTGTGTGGCCCATTTGCGGCTCGGGGGGGCTAAGGGGGAAGCAAATTACCCCTAGCGATTGGCTGGGAGGTACCGGTGAGGTCTCTACGGTCGGCGAGTGGGAGCAGCACGGAGCGCGAGAAGCGGCACGGAGCGCGGGACGTCATCGAAGTGGGAGTTAAGGCAACGATATGACTCATAATTTGGTAGACTAGAATGCATTGCGATTTACCTATGTGAATAAAGTTATTTACCTCCATTATTAACGAGATGATGAAAATGTTATGACTGAATTTTATTGAGTAAAATTGTCCGAATTAGTTTTGGAATAAGTTTTGTGTTGCACTGACCAACGTATTTTCCCATATATGTTGCACTGCCAATCTATTGTTTCCGTATATGTTTGCGCTGCCATAGGTTTTCCCTTGTGAAATTCCTGGCATCACTGGTGGTGGTTGGGTTCCTCTTGAGTTTATATTCACAACTTCAAATCCATCATTTTAAACTGGGTTGTTTTTCTGTGCACAAGCTTGGATTTTGGGTTCTCAATGTCTGTGGTTTTATTTCTCTGTGGGCACGCTCAAATTCTGTGGCCTTTTATTCTCTGTGCATGTTTTCTGGATGCTATGGTTAAATGATTGAGAATTCGTTTCTGGTGTTTTTATTTTCGTAAGACCATTGTCGATTGTTCTGGTAGTGTGTTGGCAACTCGTATGGTCTTTTATTTTCGTAGAATCTTGTCAACGCGTTCTGGCAAACGAGCATTGGCAAGTCGTCCCTGGCATTTCCTTTGTGAGATTAATGTTGAGATTTCACTTGGGAAATTCGTGCTGCCTTGTTTTTCTTTTACTCGTCGAAATTATACTCCTGGACTTGATCGTTCCTGGCGAATTCGATTGGCTGCTTATGTATCTTCGTTCTGGCACTGCGAATTGGGTGGCATCTCAATTTGTTCTGACAACTTGCATCAAAGTCTGTAGATGCGTTCTATCAACAGGGCGCGTTTGTCTGAGGCGATTTAAATGGTATTCAGTGATATACCTTGGGCATCTATTGGTCTGCATTTAAACGTTTAATGGTATGTGTTTATATTGGTGTCTGCGTTCCTCATTCTGGGGCTTCATTACAGTTGCGTTTTGCTATTTGGGTCTGCGTTTTAATATTTTTTTTTATGCCTGTTCTGTGCACCTTCCTAGCTGCGCGGGTTCCATCCTTAACTACGTGCTATTGCCTCCTTGGCCATTAAAACAGTAGCAGTCTGCCATTTCCTAGAGGTGGTGTATTTTAATAACTCCTTTAACTGTTGCGAACCCGTTTTCCGTCATGCTCCAGCTTTGCCATAACGTCAACTGTAGCTGCATCTAGGGCGTTGTTAGACACCTTGCTAGACGTATGGGTATTTTGAAGACCGCCGGTCAAACATAAGATTGGTTCCCCTCTTTATCGCCAACAAGTTACCCGGAGATAAACGCCTGGCTGTCACTACTGCATGGTAGCGTGATTGCCGGTTTTAGGTGTCCCGATCATATTGAGTTTATGCTATTTTTAAATAGGATGACTTTTTAATTACTGTTATTTTAATCGTTGTCATGTTAACCATTGATATGATTATATGCGTGTCTTCCTAAATATGATGCCATGTTGTCTTGGAATATGATGTTTTTATAATTATGATGATTAGCGTTAAATAGTATTACCTTTAAATGTTATCGTGGTTAAAACATTGATTTTATTATGTGTGTGTCATTTTAATTTGATGTTACAATGCCTTTCTTAAATATGATGATATTTATAATTATGAGGTCATCCTTAAATGCTTTTACCTTTCAACAATGCCATGTTTTAACATTGTTATTTAAATGTTGTCATTCTAAATATGATGTTACATTGTTATTCTTTTTTTACAAATATGATGTGAGTATTGTATATTTGCAATAGGGTAAGGGTGTTGTCTTTTAGTGAAAAGTTTACCAACATTTTACTGTATTGAGCAATGTATTTATGGAATATCCTCGCCTAAGACAAATGCTAGGCAGCCCTGATAACCCAGGAACGTAAGGACGTTGTCATTTCTTTACAATGATGTGGTAGTATCATGTAATGGTGTGGTTAATTCATTATAATGACATTAAAGTCTTTTATAATTCAACACAAGGGTGGATATTAAGTTCTTTTATATTATCATCTAATTATAACATGTATATTCAAAGGTGTTGAATCATTCTTTTCTTTTGTATTAGAAACAACAACTTCGTCAAATTGCAACTTCATTCACTAGCACATGATCTTATTACAATGATAATACATTGAAACCAATCTAAATAATATAATCTTTATTCTTCTCTATTTAGTCTTGTAGTATTGTAAACATTTTGCCAAATTGTCTTTCTCTAGATGTTTACAATAATCAAATAAAATTTAAAGTCATTGTCTATTAACTCGAAGGGTAATTTAGAATATAAAGGCGAGGATATGGTTTTATGGTTAATGATATCGAAATTGGTGTTAGCAAGGTGTAAAGGTATTGATTAGGTAATGTTTTCACCGCAACACGTAAAGGAGTGTCACTGAATAATGGTTCATACGTTTGTAATTGGAAAATATTGTTGAATATGAAATTGTATTGTACCTGACATATAAACAAATTGCAATGTTAGAGTTGATCTCATTTGACAAGTATGCTCATTGTTTTTATTGCAATGTTATTGTAATTAGAAATGGAATAATATGGTTATCTTATTGTGATGTCCTCGATTGATGTACAATAAATTACTCGGAGTTAGTAAATGAGGGTGGTTGTTCTTTTAAATAATGTTGAACTTGGGTTTCGTAGTCGGAGTCCTTTTGTCACGCGGCTTCCGTAAAGGACGTAGTCGTCCTTCTTGGTTATATTGTACTTGATAATATTCAGTTGGTTGCTTGGTCGGTTGTGTCAGGCGGGATATCGACACCTCTCCTAGCTTAGTATTTATGTCTGTGTGTATTTCCGGTGGAAGGAATCCAGTGCCGTATCAAGAGTCTCGGGCTGTTTAAAGGCACAGTTTCCACTCTTGCGACACACTCTGAGCCATATCAGTAGTCTCGGGTTGTTTAAAGGCACAGTTTCCACTACTGCAACTCCCTGAAAGATTTATTAGTTTCTTCCTGAGAAGTCGGCCACGAGCCTGTCTAATCTTCTTTCGAGAAGACATAAGACTAAAAGCCTTGCTTTTCTGTGCAGAAATAGTAAACTCTATTGTTGGATTATTCCATCTGTTACTGTACTGTACTTAACACCTGGTGTCGTTTTCTGCTTACAGCTGCTCGATGTATGCCTTATGTCTAGGGGCGTTTATTGCATGTTGTCACTGTGATATGTTGGGGTTGCCTTGTTGTGTTCATCTTGTTGGCGTCTTGTTCTAGGTTGGGTTACTAGTTTTTGCCTGAGCAGTCGGCCAAGAGCTTGTCTAATCTTCTTTCGAGAAGACATAAGACTAAATGCCCTGCTTTCCTGTGCAAAAATAGTAACCCTAACACCCCAAATTCTTCCCTCTGTGTTCTTACTGTGCACCCTCAGCATGTCCTAATGTTTGTGTTATGCGCCTTATGCCTATGGTCCTATATTGTTGCAGTTACTTATGGTGTGCCTTCAGTCTTATTGTGCTGAACATCGTGGTTGCGTATTGTTGGTTGTCGAGTGGCGATGTAGAGTCAAGTGTGTTGTTACTTCTACACGCACACACACACCTTACACAAAAAATTTTGCACCTGTTCTGAGAGTTGTTGTCGTAACGTGAAGGACGTTACTTATGGTATCAGAGCCGGTTCGACCCACGACTTGGGATTCACTACGGCTTTCGTTGACATGATTATATTTGATTATTCTGTTGTTGATTGAGTTGATTGTGCGTGTGCAGGTAATCATGGTTAGAAGACGCCGCAGAGGCAGATGACGGGGTGCTAGGGGAGGAGGCGTGACGCCTCCAACAACATCCACGCCTGAGGGGTCTAACCCCCAGGGAGGCGAGCCGGTTCTCGAATAGGAGAAAATCGCAGTTGCCGATGTCGTGGGGATGATGAGATCTTTTCAGCGCATGTCCGAGGTGCTGATTAGCCGATTGGACAGAGACGAGACTAGGGCGCCGACACCTGCTGAGGTTCCACCGCACGCACCGGCCGTTACAGGTAGCATTCACCGTGAACTCGAGAAGGTGAAATTTCTCGAGTTCTTTGGTGCCTCGGACGACGCAGCCGCCGAGGCATGGTTGGAGAATATGGCGATGTGCTTCGCACTTCGCGATTATACCTCCAACATGAAGGTCCGCATGGAGGTCTTTCAACTGAAGGGGAGCGCTCTTCTATGGTGGAAGACGCTCCTACCGCAGCTGAACATGGCCGTTGAAGACGTGTCATGGGAACTGTTCGAGGAACGGTTCCGAGAGAGGTACCTTTCAGAGGAATTCATTGAGCATCAACTCAATGAGTTCAACGCATTACAACATGGAGGTCGTACGGTGCCCGAGTACGAGGCACGTTTTATGGAGTTTCTCCGGTATGCTCCGCAACTGAACACTAAGAAGCGCAAGGTCAACAGATTCGTGTTTGGCCTTAATGGCAGCTTGCGTGAAAAGGTTAGGATTCTGATGCCTCAAACCTTGCACGACGCTGTCCAAAAGGCCCTCATAGCAGAGGAGGAGCTTATCAGTGGGGGTCAGACCAGGACTCCAGTGAGACCTATAGGGCAGGGTTCATCTGGTACGCTACAGCAGCAGACACCAGCGAGACATACGCCAGGGTATCGTGGCTTCCAGAGGGGATCCGTTTTGCTACACCACGACAACCGCCACCTCAGCAGCGGACACCTTATTGAGGACCACAACAACAACAGTAGTGTCGCCCGCAGTAGCAGTAGTTTAGGCCTGCTTAGCAGAACAGACCAGGTTTCCAGGCCAGTGGGCCGTCATCCTCTACTTCGGGTAACAAGACTACTGGGCCGAAGAAGGGGTGTTGGACTTTTGGGGAGCCACACTACCAGCGCGACTGTCCTATGGAGAGGACCAGAGCGTCCGGATCAGCCGGACCCACTACAGTGGGAGATATGGGCAAGGCCCATCAGATTCACGAAGCGGTGAATAACCGCCAGAAAGAGCACCAGTCGACTGTGCTCGAGACGACAGGTACCGTCGCTGACCAGACCCTTAGTATTTTGATAGACCCTCATGCTACTGAGAGTTTCATTTCTGGTGCAGTGCTAAAAAGGATTAAGGTAAAGGCAGTCGAACAGGATGAGTTTAGCTTCGTGGAGATGGCTTTGGGAGCCAAACAGAAGGTTAGAGGAAAGGTTATGGGTTGTTCCCTTAACCTAGGAGATTTTGTCACGAGGGTCAACTTGTACGTCACGATATTAGGATCTTATGACATAGTGATTGGTATGGATTGGTTGGAATCACATGAGGCGATACTCAACTGTAAGACGAAACGATTAAGCTTGGTCGATGATGAAGGACAGAGACGTGTGATTGTAGGATGGAACCAAGGAGTATCCCTGAGGTTCATCTCTTCCTTACAGTTACGGAAGAATGTGCGCAAGGGGTGCAAGCTTTATGCGATCCTTGCGCTAAACGAAAAGGGAGTAGCAGAAGGTCTAGAACACCTTCTGGTGGTGAAGGAGTTTGCGAACGTATTTCTAGAGGAGTTTCCTGGGATGCCGCCAGAAAGAGAATTGGAGTTTACTATAGACCTGAAACCAGGGACCGAACCGATAGCAAGAACTCTTTATCGGATGTCGACCCCGGAGTTGCAAGAGTTAAAAATGAAACTGAAGGAGTTGCTGGACCTGGGACTGATACGTCCTAGTGTGTCACCGTGGGCTGCACTGGTTATTTTCATTCGGAAGAAGGATGGATCGTGGAGGCTTTGCATTGACTACCGTCAACTGAACAAGGATACGATCAAGAATCAGTATCCCTTACCAAGAATTGACGATATGTTTGATCAAATGAAGGGTGCGACGGTGTTCTCCAAGATCGATTTGCGATCAGGGTATCACCAGTTACGGATCAAGGAGGATGACGTCCCTAAGACCGCTTTTAAGACAAGATTTGGACATTACGAGTTTACTTTTTTACCGTTTGGATTGACAAATTCCCAAGGGGTATTCATGAGTTTGATGAACGGGGTGTTCCGCGAGTACTTGGACAAGTTCATCCAAGTATTCATTGATGATATTTTGATCTACTCTCAGACGACGGAGGAGCATGACAAGCACTTTCGCTTGGTACTACAGTGTTTGCAAGAGCATAAATTGTATGGGAAGTTGTCCAAATGCTCTTTTTATCAATCGAGGATTCACTACTTAAGGCATTTCATCTCTGGCGAAGGTATCGCCGTGGATCCAGCCAAGGTTGAGGCTATTATGGAATGGCCTGCGCCAACGAATGTCACAGAAGTGCATAGTTTTATGGGTTTAGCAGGATACTATCGATGGTTTGTCGAGGGATTTTCAAAGATAGCAAATCCGATCACGAAATTGCAGAAGAAAAACAAGAAGTTTGTTTGGATAGAGAAATGCGCGAAAGTATTTTGGAGGCTTAAAGAGTTGTTGACGACAATGCCGATACTAAAAGTCCCTGACATGGATGCAGAATTCTTGTTATGCACTGACGCATCCAAGGAAGGTTTAGGCGGAGTCTTGATGCAAGACGGACGAGTGATTGCTTACATTTCGAGAAAACTGAGAAGGCATGAGGAGAATTACGCGACGCACGATTTGGAGTTATTAGCCATTGTTTATGCCTTGAAGGTTTGGAGACACTACCTTGTTGGACGAAAATTTGAATTAAAGACTGATCATTGTGGACTACAACACATTTTCACGCAAAGCGACCTGAACGTGCGACAACGGCGTTGGTCGGAATTTCTTAGCGAGTACGACTTCGATATTACTTACATAAAGGGAATAGTGAATCGAGTGGCGGATGCCTTGAGTCGGAGGCCCCGCATCTTTTCGGTGTTACCTCTTCAGATGAATCTACATGAGAAGATTCTCACTTTACAGCGTGACGATGACTGGTACAAGGAAGTCAAGGATTTTATCGAACAAAGCACAATGATGGTACCATGATATGAGGGATTTTCTTTTGATAACGATGTGTTATTGAGGTTTAGAGGTCGGATTTACGTGCCACCAAACAACGAATTGAGGATGTTGATCCTGAGCGAGGATCATAGAGAAGTTTACATGGCTCACCCAGGAGTTACGAAGATGAGGGTAGACCTTAAACCCTTATCCTTCTGGAAGGGAATGAAGGATGACATAGTCAACTTTGTGGCTAGATGTCTTGAGTGTTAGCAGGTAAAGGCTGAACATAGACACCCGACATGATTACTTCAACCGCATGCCATTCCGGAATCGAAATGGGAAGTTATTTCAATGGATTTTATTGTTGGATTGCCACTAACGGCAAGTAGACACGACTCGATTTTTGTAGTAGTAGACACTATGACAAAGAGTGCTCACTTTATTCTTGTGCATACGACATATCAGGCACCTGACATAGCAAGAGTTTTCATCAGTGAGATTGTGAGGCTGCATGGCGTGCCTAAGAAGATTATATCCGATCGAGGATCAGTGTTTACTGGACGATTTTGGACGAGTTTCCAAGAGGCCTTGGGAACTCAACTTAACTTTAGTACTGTGTATCACCCAAAGACTGACGGACAGATGAAACGAACAACCAAACCTTGGAAGACATGTTGCGCATGTACGTGATGGACCAACAAAAGCGTTGGGAGGAATTCTTGGCTCTAGTAGAGTTCACTTACAACAACAGTTACCAGAGCACCATTAAGATGGCGCCTTTTGAGTTCCTTTATGGGCGACCGTGTCGGACGCCCTTGAGTTGGGATCGACTTGAGGATAGTGTCCTGGTGGGACCAGAAGCGATCCAAGAAATGGAAGAGAAAATGCAAACCATAAGACAAAGGATAAAAGAAGCGCACGATTGACAGAAGAGTTATGCTGATGCGCACCGAGTCGACCGTAGTTACGAGGTTGGCGATCGAGTCTTCTTGCGGGTTAAACCGCATAAGAGTTTGATCAAGTTTGGAAAGGGAGATAAACTCTCTCCTAGGTTCATGGGACCTTTCAAGATTGTGGAGAGAAAGGGGCTTGTGGCCTATCGACTAGCCTTGCCTGATTCTTTGAGGCGTATGCATGATGTTTTTCATGTATCTGTTTTGAGACATTATATTAGTGATCCTACGCATGTGATTGAGATGAGTTCCTTGAAGGTATCGGACGAGGGAGCGCTCTCGGTGGAGCTAGTCCGCATTTTAGATCATCGCGTTCGACAGTTACGACGTCGAACGATAGATCAGGTCAAGGTCTAGTGGGACAATTATAGTCCGCACTCGGCGACCTGGGAAGACGCATATGATATGCGCCAGCAGTTTCCATTTTTGTTTGATAGATAGACTTATGATACTGTGGTACTTATGATATTGTGGTACATTTATTTCGGCATTTATACTGAGAAAATTCGGGACGAAGTTTAGACCAAGAGGGGGTGTATGTAACACCCCTCTCTGGCGCACTTACAAAACTTATTCTTTGAGGACACTTGCTTGCAAGTGATCTGGACTTTTCTGATATTAATACATTTTGTGCTTGATTATGATGCGTTCTAATAGACGAAATGATGTTTTACTACTTGATGTAGACAGGTGCTGCTGACTCAGTTTCATTGAGTGTGCAGGGTTTCGGACCTTGAGGATGCAGAGGCATCGACATAACCCCCTTGGACTCCAGACTCAGTCAGGGAGTGGGCTATTTGGGTTGATTTATTTACGACTGACGATAGCTTGCCGACCAGACTCACATATGGAGTAAAGGTGCCACCCACGATTTCCAGAGAGGTTGAGGGAGAGGTGTGGACAATAGCCCTGCCACAGCCTACTAGCACTCCCACCATGGCTCGAACTGTAGGTTAACGATTACCTAGTTCGAGAGGATCCACGATGCCGTCAGGGCAGACTGCAACAGTCGCTCACGATGATTCTAAGGGGCTCCCAATAAGGCGGGGGGCTTATTCCTTAGAGCCCTTAGTCTCCCACAAGTTCACCTGGCGGAGTGTTGACTCTAGGGGTTATAGATGTCTACCAAATAGTCAAGTCGGCGAGTGGCACCCTTGGAGCACGTGGTGCATCCTGAAGGGCACGTCGCGCAAAAGAAACACACGTTGGCGAGTGGCACCCTTAGAGCACGTGGTGCATCCTGAAGGGCACGTCGCGCAACAGAAGAAAATGAGGTGAGTGGCACCCTTGGAGAATGTATTGTGTCCTGAAGGGCACGTCACATTGATGAGGATGATGAGACAACCTAGATGACCCTAATACCTTAACGCCTTAAGCATTTCTCAAAACGACTCCCCTAATGAATTGTCGCCCAGTTCAATCTAAACCTAAATTTAAAACATCTCAAAGATAAAATTTTGATAAGCCCTAAGAAAAGATCCTACAAAAATAAACATACGGGCGTAAACTAAAACCCTCCTATGTGTTAGTTAAAGTCTTCTTAAATTAAGGGGGGGTAAAGGAACGAGGGGAATAAATTAATTGAAACCCATGGTTTTTAAATTTTAAAGAAGAATTAAAATTATTAAAGTGTGGGAGTATAAAAATTTAGGATTTTAAAAATATAATGAAAAGGTTAATAAGTGCATTTATCTTATTGGGTTTTAGAAAAAAGGGGGGAAGGGAACAATTAATAGAAATAAGGAAACTTGTATTAAAGGAAACTTAATAATGGAAAGTAGGAGACATAGGGTAAAAAGAGAAAAGGAATCAACATTTAAGGAGTTACTAAAAATCATAAACTTCATTTTAGGAAAGTTATTAAAAGCATCAGAGGGGATCTAGGAACCTTAGGGGAAGTTTTAGGAGCGACTTTAGGGGGGGGTGAGGGAAATGACTCTTTTATTTAAATTAAATAAATTAATTTTTGGGAAACATAGGGGATGAGTGACACTTGGACGACAAAGAATTTTTAGAGGATTGTCATTAAAAAATTAAATTAATAATGATTTAGGAAAGTAGTTGGGTCTCAAATTTCTATAAAAGAAGGGGAAACGAAAGAAGAAGGGATGAACGGTGAGCGTAATGTTACACTGCCGGATTTTGGCTTGATTGTTTGCTTGTGAGGAGTTGGGAAATTCTCATCTGTATTGGAGTGGTAGCTCAGCCTTGGAGGCGAGCTGAGAAGCTAGTCTTATCTCTGGATCTTGTGTTGCCCCTTTGCGGCCCGGGGGGGGGGCTAAGGGGGAAGCAGAGTACCCCTAGTGATTGGCTGGGAGGTACCGGTGAGGTCTCTACGGTCAACGAGCGGGAGCGGCACGGAGCGCGGGACGTCATCGAAGCGGGAGTTAAGGCAACGGTATGACTTGTAATTTGGTAGACTAGAATGCATTGCGATTTGCCTCTGTGAATAAAGTTATTTACCTTCATTATTAGCGAGATGATGAAAATGTTATGACTGAATTTTATTGAGTAAAATTGTCCGAATTAGTTATGGAATAAGTTCTGTGTTGCGCTGACGAACGTATTTTCCCATATATGTTGCACTGCCAATCTATTGTTTCCGTATATGTTTGCGCTGCCATAGGTTTTCCCTGGCAAAATTCCTCGCATCAATGGTGGCGGTTGGGTTCCTCCTGAGTTTATATTCACAACTTAAAATCCATCATTTTAAACTGGGTTGTTTTTCTATGCACAAGCTTGGATTTTGGGTTCTCAATGTCTGTGGTTTTATTTGTCTGTGGGCACGCTCAAATTCTGTGGCCTTTTATTCTCTGCGCATGTTTTCTGGATGCTATGGTTAAATGATTGAGAATTCGTTCGTGGTGTTTTTATTTTCGTAAGACCATTGTCCATTGTTCTGGCAGTGTGTTGTCAACTCGTCTGGTCTTTTATTTTCGTAGAATCTTGTCAACACGTTCTAGCAAACGAGAGTTGGCAAGTCGTCCCTGGCATTTCCTTTGTGAGATTAATGCTGATATTTCACTTGGGAAATTCGTGATGCCTTGTTTTTCTTTTACCCATCGAAATTTTACTCCTGGACTTGATCGTTCCTGGTGAATTCGATTGGCTGCTTATGTATCTTTGTTCTGGCACTGCAAATTGGGTGGCATCCGAATTTGTTCTGGCAACTTGCATGACAGTCTGTAGATGCGTTCTATCAATAGGGCACGTTTGTCTGAGGCGATTTAAATGGCATTCATTGATATACCTTGGGTGTATATTGGTCTGCGTTTAAATGTTTACTAGTTTGCGTTTATATTGGTGTCTGCGTTCCTCATTCTGGGGCTTCATTACAATTGCGTTTTTCTATTTGGGTCTGCGTTTTACTATTTTTTTTTATGCATGTTCTGTGCGTCTTCCTAGCTGTGCGGGTTTCGTCCTTAACCACGTGCTATCGCCTCCTTGGCCTTTAAAACAGTAGCAGTCCACCATTTCCTGGAGGTGGTGTATTTTAATAACTCCTTTAATTGTTGCAAACCCGTTTTCCGTCATGCTCCAGCTTTGCCATAACGTCAACTGTAGCTGCAGCCTGGGCGTTGTTTGACACCTTGCTATACGTATGGGTATTTCGAAGACCGCCTGTCAGACGTAAGATTGGTTCCCCTCTTTATCACCAGCAAGTTACCCGGAGATAAACGCTTGGCTGTCACTACTGCATGGTAGCGTGATTGTCGGTTTTAGGTGTCCCGATCATATTGAGTTTATGCTATTTTTAAATAGGACGACTTTTTAATTACTGCTATTTTAATTGTTGTCATGTTAACCATTGATATGATTATATGCGTGTCTTCCTAAATATGATGCCACATTGTCTTGGAATATGATGTTTTTATAATTATGATGATTAGTGTTAAATAGTATTACCTTTAAATGTTATCGTGGTTAAAACATTGATTTCATTATGTGTGTGTCATTTTAATTTGATGTTACAATGCCTTTCTTAAATATGATGATATTTATAATTATGAGGTCATCCTTAAATGCTTTTACCTTTCAACAATGCCATGTTTTAACATTGTTATTTATATGTTGTCATTCTAAATATGATGTTACATTGTTATCCTTTTGTTACAAATATGATGTGAGTATTGTATATTTGCAATAGGGTAAGGGTGTTGTCTTTTAGTGAAAATTTTACCAACATTTTACTGTATTGAGCAATGTAAATGGAATATCCTCGCCTTAGACAACTGCTAGGCAACCCTGATAACCCAGGAACGTAAGGACGTTGTTATTTCTTTACGATGATGTGGTAGTATCATGTAATGATGAGGTTAATTCATTATAATGACATTAAAGTCTTTTATAATTCAACACAAGGGTGGATATTAAGTTATTTTATATTATCATCTAATTATAACATGTATATTCAAAGGTGTTGAATCATTCTTTTCTTTTGTATTAAAAACAACAACTTCGTCAAATTGCAACTTCATTCACTAGCACATGATCTTATTACAATGATAATACATTGAAACCAATCTAAATAATATAATCTTTATTCTTCTCTATTTAGTCTTGTAGTATTGTAATCATTTTGCCAAATTTTCTTTCTCTAGATGTTTACAATAATCAAATAAAATTTAAAGTCATTGTCTATTAACTCGAAGGGTAATTTAGAATATAAAGGCGAGGATATGGTTTTATCGTTAATGATATCCAAATTGGTGTTAGCAAGGTGTAAAGGTATTGATTAGGTAATGTTTTCACCGCAACACGTAAAGGAGTGTCACTGAATAATGGTTCATACGTTTGTAATTGGAAAATATTGTTGAATATGAAATTGTATTGTACTTGCCATATAAACAAATTGCAATGTTAGAGTTTATCTCATTTGACAAGTATGCTCATTGTTTTTATTGCAATGTTATTGTAATTAGAAATGGACTAATATGGTTATCTTATTGTGACGTTAGTGTAAACTATTGTTATTGATAAAACATATATGGAGGAATGTCCTCGATTCACGTACAATAAATTACTCAGAGTTAGTAAATGAGGGTGGTTGTTCTTTTAAATAATGTTGAACTTGGGTTTCGTAGTCAGAGTCCTTTTGTCGCGCGCCTTCCGTAAAGGACGTAGTCGTCCTTCTTGGTTATGTTGTACTTGATAATATTCAGTTGGTTGCTTGGTCGGTTGTGTCGGGTGGGATAGAGACACCTCTCGTAGCTTAGTATTTATGTCTATGTGTATTTCCGGTGGAATGAATCCAATGCCGTATCAAGAGTCTCGGGCTATTTAAAGGCACAGTTTCCACTCTTGCGACACACTCTGAGCCGTATCAGTAGTCTCAGGATGTTTAAAGGCACAATTTCCACTACTGCGACTCCCTGAAAGATTTATTAGTTTCTGCCTGAGCAGTCGGCCAGGAGCCTGTCTAATCTTCTTTCGAGAAGACATAAGACTAAAAGCCCTACTTTTCTGTGTAGAAATAGTAAACTCTACTGTTGGATTCTTCCATCTGTGACTGTACTGTACTTAACACCTGGTGTCGTTTTCTTCTTACAACTGCTATATGTACGCCTTATGTCTAGGGGCGTTTATTGCATGTTGTCACTGTGATATGTCAGGGTGTCCTTGTTGTGTTCGTCTTGCTGGCGTCTTGTTCTAGGTCGGGTTACTAGTTTCTGCCTGAGCAGTCGGCCAGGAGCATGTCTAATCTTCTTTCGAGAAGACATAAGACTAAACACCCTGCTTTCCTGTGAAAAAATAGTAACCCTAACACCCCAGATTCTTCCCTCCGTGTTCTTACTATGCACCCCCAGCATGTCTTAATGTTTGTGTTATGCGCCTTATTCCTATGGTCGTATATTGTTGCAGTTACTCATGGTGTGCCTTCAGTCTTATTGTGTTGAACATCGTGGTTGCGTCTTGTTGGTTGTTGAGTGGCGACGTAGAGTCAAGTGTGTTGTTACTTCTACACGCACACACACAGCTTAAACAAAAAAATTTGCACCTATTCTCAGAGTTGTTGTCGTAACGTGGAGGACGTTACTGTAGGGAAAATGGTCTCAATATAACATATTATTAAGATAGAGATAGAGCCAATAACAATGCTTTCTCAATGCTTTTGTATTGAATGAAAAACAAAAAGGTTTCCCATTGTGTCAAAGTCGGATTCCCCAAATGTAAAACTTGGAGCCATGAAGTATGTTGAGTTAATGCAATTATAAGAATTACCATGATGAGTTTGATGAAATAACTTAAAATAATTAGAAGTAAGTTTAAGACACATGAACATGTCCAAATCTACAATGGGATCTACAATGGAGATGCATATGTTAAAAAATAAATTTAACACTTGAAATGAAATATTATGATACTTAAAAAATACTCTAATCTTATAAAAAAATACTTTATTTCCAACCATAAATTTGACAAAATTACAAAAACAACTTCATGCATAATCTAAATTATGCTATTATTTAAATTGTATAAACCTTGGGGTGTAACCCAATTGTAAATAGATCTCCTAATTCTAAATACATCTCTAGTGGGCAAACACTTCTGTTCTATATTAATTTCAATTATTCAAAATACATTTAGAACTTAATTATTATAGGAATAAGGGTTTCACAACCCACGAATCAAACAAACTCCCCATAAGTTCTAGAAACCTTGGGGTGAAACCGAATTTTAAATAGATATCCTAATTCTAAATAGATCTCTAGTGGGAAAAAAAGTATGTTCTATATTAATTACAATAATTAAAAATACATTTAAAACATAATTTTTATAGGAATAAGGGTTTCACAACCAACGAATCAAACAAACTCCCCATAAATTCTAGAAATTATGGGGTCCAACCCAATTGTAAATAGAACTCCCAATTCTAAATAGATCTCTAGTGGGACAAAAAGTATGCTCTATATTAATTTCAATAATTAAAAATACATTTAAAACTTAATTATTATAGGAATAAAGGTTTCACAACCCAAGAATCAAACAAACTCCCCATAAAATCTAGAAACCTTCGCGTGCAACCCAATTGTAAATAGATCTCCCAATTCTAAATAGATCTCTAGTGGACTAAAAAGTATGTTCTATATTAATTTCAATAATTAAAAATACATTTAAAACATAATTATTATAGGAATAAGGGTTTCACAACCCACGAATCAAACAAACTCCCCATAAATTCTAGAAACCTTTGGGTGTAACCCAATTGCAAATAGATCTCCTAATTCTAAATAGATCTTTAGTGGGAAAAAAGTATGTTCTATAATAATTTCAATATTTAAAAATACATTTAAAACTTAATTATTATAGGAATAAGGGTTTCACAACCCAAGAATCAAAGAAACTTCCCATAAATTCTAGAAACCTTGGGGTGCAACCCAATTGTAAACAGATCTCCCAATTCTAAATAGATCTCTAGTGGGAAAAAAAGTATGTTCTATATTAATTTCAATAATTAAAAATACATTTAAAACTTAATGATTATAAGAATAAGGGTTTCACAACCCCCGAATCAAGCAACACCCCATAAATTCTAGAAACCTTGTGGTGCAACCCAATTGTAAATAGATCTCCCAATTCTAAATAGATCTCTAGTGGGCAAAAAAGTATCTTCTATATTAATTTCAATAATTAAAAATACATTTAAAACTTAATTATTATAGGAATAAGGGTTTCACAACCCACCAATCAAACAAACTCCTCCTAAATTCTAGAAACCTTGGGGTGCAACCCAATTGTAAATAGATCTCCCAATTCTAAATAGATCTCTAGTGGGAAAAAAAGTATGTTCTATATTAATTTCAATAATTAAAAATACATTTAAAACTTAATTATTATAGAAATAAGGGTTTCACAACCCAAGAATCAAATAAACTCCCCATAAATTCTATAAACCTTGGGGTGCAACCCAATTGTAAATAGATCTCCCAATTCTAAATAGATCTCTAGTGGGCAAAAAAGTATGTTCTATATTAATTTCAATAATTAAAAATACATTTAAAACTTAATTATTATAGGAATAAGGGTTTCACTACCCACAATCAAACAAACTTCCCATAAATTCTAGAAACCTTGTTGTGCAACCCAATTGTAAATAAATCTCTATTGGGAAAAATGTATGTTCTATATTAATTTCAATAATTAAAAATACATTTAAAACTTAATTATGATAGGAATAAGGGTTTCACAACCCACCAATCAAACAAACACCCCATAAATTCTAGAAACCTTGTGGTGCAACCCAATTGTAAATAGATATCTCAATTCTAAATAGATCTCTAGGGGGGAAAAAGGTATGTTCTATATTAATTTCAATAATTAAAACTACATTTAAAACTTAATTATTATAGGAACAAGGGTTTCACAACACCCCATAAATTCTAGAAGCCTTGTGGTGCAACCCAATTTTAAATAGATCTCCCAATTCTAAATAGATCTCTAGTGGGCAAAAAAAATGTTCTATATTAATTTCAATAATCAAAAATACATTTAAGGATTAATTATTATAGGAATAAGGGTTTCACAACCCACTAATCAAACAAACTCATAAATTCTAGAAACCTTGGGGTGAAACCCAATTGTAAATAGATCTCCCAATTCTAAATAGATCTCTAGTGGGAAAAAAAGTATGTTCTATATTAATTTCAATAATTAAAAATACATTTAAAACTTAATTCTTATAGGAATAAGGGATTCACAACCCACAATAAAACAAACTTCCCATAAATTCTAGAAACTTTGGGGTGCAACCCAATTGTAAATAGATCTCCCAATTCTAAATAGATCTCTAGTGGGCAAAAATGTATGTTCTATATTAATTTCAATAATTAAAAATGCATTTAAAACTTAATTATTATAGGAATAAGGGTTTCACAACCCATTAATCAAACAAACACCCCATAAATTCGATAAACCTTGTCGTGCAACCCAATTGTAAATAGATCTCCCAAATTCTAAATAGATCTCTAGTGGGAAAAAAAGTATGTTCTATATTAATTTCAATAGTTAAAAATACATTTAAAACTTAATTATTATAGGAAGAAGGGTTTCACAACCCACAAATCAAACAAACTCCTCCTAAATTCTAGAAACCTTGGGGTGCAACCCAATTGTAAATAGATCTCCCAATTCTAAATAGATCTCTAGTGGGAAAAAAAGTATATTCTACATTAATTTCAATAATTAAAAACACATTTAAAACTTAATTATTATAGAAATAAGTGTTTCACAACCCACTATTCAAACAAACTCCGCATACCCCAAATCCTGTTTCAAATATTTCCATGAACCAAGATCATTAGGGTGATTGACCCAAAAGTCTTGATAAAAATACATTTAAGACTTAATTATTATAGGAATAAGGGGTTCATATCCCTAGGAATCAAACAAACTCCCCATAAGCCAAATCTTCTTTCAAATATTTCCATGAACCAAGATCATTAAGGTGATTGACCCAAAAGTCTTTCGATAAAAATACATTTAAGACTTAATTACTCCCCATAAGCCAAATCTTATTTCAAATATTTCCATGAACCAATATCATTAAGGTGATTGACCCAAAAGTCTTCCGATAAAAATACATTTAAGACTTAATTATTATAAGAATAAGGAGTTTATATCCCTAGGAATAAAACAAACTCCCATAAGCCAACTCTTGTTTAAAAAAATTCTATGGATCCATATCAAGAGGGTCGACTGACCCAAGAGTCTCTTCGGATCTATACACCACCCTTCGATAGGAAACAAAACACAAAAGTTTTAACGAGCACTCAATGGCAAACAAGAAGGGCACTTGGTTTCACTGGCTAGGGGACAAGAGGATCTGTTAAATACCAGGCTATCTCAGTCGGATATAAAGGGATTTTTCATATTTTATTTTTTCCACAAGCCTACCCCAGCCCAACCCTTGTTCATATGCTTCTTCAAGGGCTGGTATGTTTCTTCATATTGCTTGCTCATCACCCTCCCGTCTACATCGTTTTGATTCTTATTAATACCATTACTTTGATTTTGGGTGTTGTTTAGTTGTGGTTGAGAAGGAGAATTGGAGCTGCGCATGTTACAGTAGTAGTAGTAAAGCTGGTAGAGTGAGGGAGTTGAATCCAAATTATTATTATTGTTATTATTATTATACGGAAGGTGTTTGCCATGGAGACCGCCGCCTCAGTTCCTTCAAACCCTCGCACTGTGGAGGAAGTGTTTCTAGACTACAGAGGCTGCAGAACTGCTATCATTCGTGCTCTCACCACTGGTAAGAAGCTCTTCACTTTTATTTTAAGAAGTAATTTTTTCTCCTCTGCTCATTGATCATTCGTACATTTTGTCTGCCTTCCTTTTCCTTTGCAGAGGTCGACCAGTTTTACTCGCTTTGCGATCCAGGTCAGTGGACTTAATTCTTGTGTTGTTTTGACTAGATAATGTTTGGAGTAGGCGTAGTTTCGGTTTGCTCCGAAACATTCCATGTTTATGTGCGACTTTTAAAAGATTAACCTAAAAGACTTTTAAAAGATTAACCTAAAAGACTTTTAAAAGATTAACCTAAGTCAACAAGTATCAATGATTTTTCAAAAGTAGGTTGGTAACATATTAAAAAGTTTAGATGGCATGGTTGTAATTTTTTATTTTATTTTATTAACTTTTAAATGTGCTAGTTAATATTATTAGTATTGTTTGTAGAAAAATGTTAATGGTTTTTATCACAGTATTTTAGTAACATTGGATTTAAAGATTTATTTTTTATTGTTCTAATTACAATGATACTTCAAAAAATTTAAATTAATCAAAACAAATAATTACTTCGTCATTCACTTTAGAGAATGCTGGAAGTCCTTTTTTTTTAGTTATTTTTGAAAGTATTTTGCCTTATTTTTAAATACTTTCAAGCCTTCTTTATGATATTTAGAATTATTTTAACAACTATGATGGTTTTATGCAAAGTATGCACTAATAAGAGCCCTCATTAAATAGATTATGTTGCTTTGCTACTTAAATTTATTTTATTTAGACATAAGATTATAGTAATTTTTTCATTGTAAAGTAAGAAGTGTTTAACGTATTCACTTTTTTGTTAATTAGATATTTGTTAGGACTTGATGTGTTATTGAGATCTTTGTTAAGAATGGTATTACTTGAACTTATTTTCAGGCAAAGGCAATTTATGCTTATATGGATATGTTAATGAATCATGGAAGGTTAGCTTGCCTCCTAAAGAAGTCCCGTCGGATCTCCCAGAACCATCTTTAAATATTAATTTTGCAAGAGATGGCATGAAGAGGAAAGATTGGATTTCCATGGTCGCTGTGCATAGTGATGCTTGGCTGGTTGCTGTTGCTTTCTTCCATGGCAATCATTTTAACCAGAATGAGAGGTATTTATTTAGTATCTATGTGTTTAGTGCTTTGTATTTATTTAGTATCTATGTGTTTCGTGCTTCTAAATAAATAATTCTCTTTAGTAGCACAACACAGTTTTAACTTTATTCTAAGATATTTAATTTATTTTTTTTTTGATTTTGTTTATGTTTACTTCATCAATTTTGGTGATTTTATCATAATCTTTTTTTGAATTTCCATACACATAATAGTCATCCAATAATATGTAGTTTAATAAGTTTTCAGACTTGCCACAATAGAAGCTGGAGTTTCCTACACTTAACTATCATCCAGATGGCCTGTAGAAGTCTCATCTACCCTCTCTTAACTTAAATTATTGTCTTTAATGGTAATTTTGTGGTAATTGTCTTGCTATAATTGGGTTGCTATGATTGGGTAATTAGTAGTTTGTCTACTTGGAATTTATTACAAGTAAGATATTGCCATTTGGATAGCAATATAGCTGACATTCAATAGTTTTGTCTTATTACTTCAGAGGATAGTACCAATTACCCAATATCAATTGTTTACTATCTTAAATGAGAGGATAGTACCCATAACAATGCTAAAAAAATCACATTAGCTCAATAAAATGACACTAAAAATTTAGTAATGACAAAATAATTTATAACATCTTTCTTGAATCCGATTAGTTATCTTATGTGTTTTGACTGTGTTTTGACTTGCCACGCCCAAGTGTTGTTGACCAAGGAGGCTACCAAGTCTGATCCACCTAGTTGGCTTGTGGTTAGGTATACATGTTTTCCACTAGTGACATCTAATCAGACATGTTGAGACCAATGTACCAACTTATGTACCTTCTCAAAACACAAGTGTACCAATGTTTGCGGACTTTGCTAACTTTATTACACTTGTTTTCCACATTTTTTTAGCATTAAGTTGAGATGATAAGGGTTTTAGTATATTTTCCAGTGACAATTTTTAATATCTTCTTTTCAACAAAGTTATATTAAGTCTTTCTACAATAAGCTCAACATTTTAGTCTTTAGTATCCAACATTTTAGCTTTTAGTATCCAATTTTTTCATAAGTAATTTTGGAGAGAGTTTTCTTGACAAGAAGTTTTCTCATCCTTGTACTTTTTGTCCATTTTAGATTAATCTCTTAGTCACAAACATTTCAGGCAAGTTATGGATTTTTCTCATACTTCTCAACACTTTTTTGCTCAACACTTTTTTCCTCTCTGCTTTTGGACTTGATCTAGAGATCTTTCAAGCATTGAGAAGGAATATACATCATTGTCTATCCCACCTTTGTTGGATCAAAGTCCTGAGTTTGTCTATTCCAACTTTGTTGGGTTAAGTCTTCAGTTTACCTATAAGATCACCCTGCAAGAAATATTTTAAAATATTAGGCTGAAAATGTAAAATAATTGAACATATTGGTTGGCCAAATAAATGGTTACTATTTCTGCAACGCTGATTTAAGTGTGATATCATTGTGAGCCAATTCGATTTTGCATCACTGCCGAGGGAAAATGGCCTCTGGCTAAAATCAAATCACCTTGGAAGAAAGGTTTGAAGCCATTATGTTGCAAATGTATAAAGATAAATATAGAGAAGGAACTTTTGAAGAAAGAATATTATTGATGAGTTCAGGTTGGTATTACAAGGTTTGTTAAAGTTATTTAAGAATTGGAGTCTTCTTCCTTTTAAGTCTTTTCTCTAATGAAATAACTGTATAACATGCAAGTTTTTGAAGTCTTTTCTGAAAGAATATGCAAGCATGAAGAATATGCACGCAGAAATGGAAGGGCGTGATCGCCGTCTCACTATTCACAGAATGTATATGATTTACAATAGTTTTACAGTCATGCGTAAAAGCGGAAACTTGGTAAAAACTAAAAAGCCGAAAAACACTGTTAACTAAACTATAGTGAGTAATTACTATTTCTAACACTCC
>ML788174.1:179542-193247 GCA_009831015.1 Picea engelmannii | reverse complement strand
GCGTGGGTTTCTTCTCCTCACAGCTCGCCCTCCTCTTTGCAACCTCATGCCCCGTAACAGAGCTCTGATACCATGAAAGAATATGCAAGCATGAAGAATATGCACGCAGAAATGGAAGGGCGTGATCGCCGTCTCACTATTCACAGAATGTATATGATTTACAATAGTTTTACAGTCATGCGTAAAAGCGGAAACTTGGTAAAAACTAAAAAGCCTAAAAACACTGTTAACTAAACTATAGTGAGTAATTACTATTTCTAACATTTTCTCTAATGAAAAGAATGTATAACATGCAATTCTATGAAGGTGGAAATGTATCCATATCCAAGCTTTGGCTGGCGTAGAAGAGAATCCATATCGTCTTAAACAAATCAACCTCAAGCTTTGGCTTCGTGAAGGAGAATCCATATCTTCTTAAACAAGTCAACCCCGTCTCAAACTAGGAGATAATCCATATCTTCTTTAATGCATATGCTGCCTAATGAAAAGCTGCATGAAAATTTCGGTTTCACATGAAAAAGAAAGACATCAATTTGATGACATTCCACATGATTCTGTCAGCCTACTGGACCCTCCACTTGTTTTTAAAATAAGACCTTCCAGTGATTGGAGCAAGAAATAGGATATTATTTTCAACAGCTGTCGTGAGCCAAAATGTTTTGGCAACCAAAGAATTATAGAAGATATGCTTAACTGTCTCAGGTTTGTTGCAGACCACACACCCTCCATCAATAGAAGCAGGGCGATACGACTGATTCTTCTCCCTGATACTATTACGAAGAGCCAGCCACCCCAAGACATGCCTTAAAGGGATATCAAGGCTTACAGGTGCCTTGACGTGTTGCAGCCATAGTTACCCAAGTTCAACTTTGAATTCGAATTCAGTATGATACGGAAATAATGTATGCACTCCCTCCTTAATATAAAAAGCGTCACGGGACGGATTAATCCTGGTTGCTTGATTGCAGAGAAGCTGAAGCTATATGTATTAAAAATTACATGTTGACCACACTGGAAAACCAACAGATATGTTTCCTTAATGACCAGATCTGTTGCCTTAGTGACCATAAGGAGCGTGCATGCAACTTCAAAGTTGAAGTTGAAAAATCCGTAACTCTCCAGATTGCCTTAAACTTGCATCAGACTGCACACAAAACACTAAACATAATGGCCATAATTGCCATCCTGTACTTGTGGCTGCCAATGTTCCGGCAAAATCGCTATAAAAACCCGCATCCTGTGCTAGAAGATGCTCTCATCAGATGGTGGTTTGGATGCAGCGGTGGAATGCCGTGAAGTGTTCGGCGAAGAAAAGAAATTTCTAGCAAAACGGTCTACCCTCTGCCACACTGGTATCATAATACACTATTATGAAGCAAAGTTGTTTCGAAAAACAAATTGTTTGCCTGATTACCAAATTGTTTGCCTGATTACATCTAAATCATATCCGAAAGGTTAGGAGTTTTTTCGTCTTTGAGAATACAAAAAAAATAATTTTTTTCATTTTTCTTTGGTAGGAAAGCTTGATTGTCATGACATGATTTTTTTTTTAGCCAATGGGAGATGGTAAATTAAAAAATCCTGAATTATCTTAACATTAAAGGAAAAAGAGGAGGAAACAACATACAAGAATGATGATTAAGAGAAAAATGATCAAATTTGTGGAATTTGTGCGAAGACCTAATATCCTGATGAATTTTGGGTTGGGTGTGATACTTGTTACATGTGGTATCATGGCAAGTGTGTGAAAATTTCACAAGCTAAATCTAAAAGTATAAACTAATACAAATGCCCTTTATGTAATAGAAGAAAGTTCACTAGTGATTAGTATGAGTAGTATTTAGGTTGCCTTACCAACCTTTGCAGATGGAACGTTCTTTCCAGACTGCTATAACCATACTTTGAAGTAACAAGTATTTTTCAAAATTTTGAGTTCACTCGTTAAATTTGACCACCTAAAACTATTGTTTGAAGGTATCAATGTTTTGATGCCTCTACAACATTGAACATGTATTCATGTATGCAAGATAAATTTTCCTTTCTCATTTCTCAACCTTGTTATTTTCATTTTTATTCCCAATTAATACCATGTAATGAAATAACATGAATGTGATAAACCCTGTATTTTCTAGGAAGAGGAAGGGTCATAGTTTATTTGTAACTGTACATTTGAAAATTCTCCATTATACAATTCTTGTTATTGTTTAGTTCATTATCTAGTTTATTTAAGTTGGTTTTGTAAAGTATTTATTTTTTTAATTTTGTTTTGAAAGGGSCCTCCCTATTTGAAATATCCTTCATGTGGATTCATCTCATTCTTCATAAGACATACACCAATGAAGTATTCCTATTATCCATGTAGTCAATAATTTTATTGTCTACCATGTTGATGTCATGTTTAATTTTCCTCCATCTAATGTATTGTCTACCATGTTGATGTCATGTTTAATTTTCCTCCATCTAATTATGGGTGTGTTTAGTGAAAAGTTCTCTTAGGAATGTGATTTTATTGCATTTTCATTGAATAATTCTTTTCGGGGAGTATTTTGGAACAAATTGAATTTCTATACTCCCAAAATAGTTATTGAAGTTTCAAACAACTTGAATATGATATTTCAATTATATTTGGGTATAAGAATACTGTTACCATAATTTTAAAGAGGTGATAATTTCTTATTTTCTATTGCTATGGATGAGAATGATATTGAATATTTCTCTAATTCTCATTCAAAATGCTAAGACATAAGAGTGCATCATTCAAAACTATAATATGTTTTTAGAGCCACATTATAGAGGGACTATAACAATCAATAATTCACCGACTTCATATTAGTTTGTTGTTTGGCTACATTTTTTTGCATACTTTCTAATGTTCGAACTATAGAAGTAAAAACATTATTTTTTATTTTTTATATATGTCATGATCTGATTGTATGACAGATTTGAGTTCTTGTTTCCAGTTTCACTATTCCTAATGAATTATATGTTTCCATATCCAAAGTTTTATCATGTACGGTGCTTTTCTTAATTTGTACTATTCGTATTGAAATGTTTAGATATCCAAAGTTTGTACTAATAGATTTGAGGTCTTATTGCACATGGATAGTTAGTTTTCATATTACTTTGTCGTCTCACTCAAATTGTTTCTTAAATTTTTTCACAGGGTGATGCCCTTTGACGGTTCTCATAGTATTAAGTGTTTACCTAACAGGTCTCGCAGCCTTAAATGTTTATTGTATAGATGTGTTGCGATACAGTTTCGTTCAATTTTTTTGATGGTGTTGTTTGCAGTGAAATTGTGCAATATTATTCTCCACCGACATGATCGGTTCAGTGGTTGATGCTTGTTTGTTGGTTCGTTCCATGCTTCTTGTTCTTGTTTGATTCAACTTTGAAAAGCTGAGGTCCTGCAGTTGCAGTTGGACCTATGCATGGTTGTTCATTGGTTTGTTGTTCTTCAACTTTTCAAGTTGTTGGACCTATTGTTGTGATTTGAAAGTTTTGGGGCCGAGCTCTTGTCATCCCTTTTTGACGGGCAAGTTTATGTGCCATCGTTTCGTTGCTGTTCCTTTTTTTCTACTTAGTTTTTTGCACCTTGGAGGCAAGATTTTTCAATGGTAGGAGTCCTCGGCTTGAAATTTTGTTGCAGAACATCTTTCTGTGTGGTCTTATTTTCTGTTCCTGGAAACCATGCATTTTCATATGCCAAATGCCACATCCTAGATATTGTGCCATAGCTATTTCCAAAATTGCAATGCAAAGGGGTTTAGAAAATGAATTGGGACCTGTCACAAGGGGGAACCATCCATCGGGGTTTAGTGATGGGGAAATCTTTTATTTTGTGGGTCAAAAATCTTCGTACACCTGTTGCCTTTCATCTTTCCTTTCTATTTTGTAGAACATCTTATGCCTCTGAGAAGCTTGTAGGATGCACACCATGAAGAGCTTCAAATCGATCTTTGTGCTTAGTAAATTTATAGTGTTATTTATTTGCGTTGTTTCTTCTATTTGGTTCACTGTTTAGTGTAGGTTTGTTTTCTTGTCATCTGTTGTGGCGACTAGGGGGGATTTAATTTGACAAGAAGAAGGTTGAAGGATAAATATAGGGATTGTTACAAAGCTTTGCACTTGTAGTTTTCTATTTGTCTTTTTCTTTGTTTTCGTTTTATTTTTTCCCCTTTTCTTTGTTTTCATGCAAACTGAAAATAGCTAAGAAACGACCTGAAAATGACAATTTAAGAGATGAAACACGTAATAAATGTTGAGTCGTATGAAATATATGCACTCCATTATACATGACAACATTGATGAGGTGTTGCATAGGAATGGGATTTTTAGATGTAGAAGATTGTCTTTTCGATGCATTTCAGTTTCTACTGCATTTCCATTATTCCTCAACTGAACTGCGCAATGGATTGATAGATTATTTTTTGGTATGTTTAAAAAATGGTGACGTTGAGTCATTAGAGTCATATGAATATGATTTTCCATCTGATTTTCTTTGGTAGTTCCATGTAATACATGATGTCACTATGTATTTTTCAAAGATGCGATTGTCTGCATCTCCAATTTTGCCTGCTCATGAGAGGGGACTTTGGGGAGATACATTTTTTATATGGTGGTTATCTAAGTGGCTCAATATATCAATTGGACTATGGTCATTGACAAGAAAAACAAGATGTCTACTATTCAACAAAATTGCATATAGCAATCCGTATTGAATCTTGTTCCATGATGCCAATCTTGTCAGTGGTCGTTATGAACCACTAATGTATAGAAAATTGTCCATATGCAAACTTGGAGGACCTCATATTTACTTGTCCCTCATTTGCAATGACCTTGAATCGTAGTGTAAACGGATTATGCATCACATAGGCCACCAAGCTTTGAAAATAGCAACAAATGTTGTATCTAGCTGTGGAGATAGTTTGTTCAATGCAATTTTTTGTTTGGTAGCAACAGAGTTCGATGTGCAGTCATTGTGGATTTACACTGTATAGTCCTTTTGAAATGAAATTATAGGCAAGAACCAATAGACTTTCAGCTGCTTGCATTAACACCTTTAACCGTATCTCCTAGAAAATATGTCGGGAATTGGAAATTGGGAAGAATACCTTGTAAACATGGCACTACCATATGAAAAAGGAAATTTGGAGGGTGGAATATTCTTTTTTCAATGGCTATCTATCATATTCAGAGTAAATATCCAGGTCTGGTCAACCCTGCCAGATGTAACTGTCCATTCCTAGTCTATTGATTCAAATTACGATCGAACAATTGACATCCTCTTGATAAAAAAAGATACGATACATACCCATTATCAAAATTTTCTTGGACATATCACTAGTTCAGGGTCCAAAGACCACGCCACCCAAACCACATCGAATATACATACATGTGGCATGATTTTTAATGAGAATGAAACTCCTCCTAGCTTTGATAAGGCCATACATGGCTTAAACAAAAACTGTAGACTAACTTATCAAAACTTGAAAATGGTCATGCATGAAATTTGTCCCAGTTGTGATGAGGCCATACAGGGCTTAAACAAAAAATGTAGACTAAGTTATCACAACCTGAAAAAGTTCATATGTGAGAGAAAAAAAAATTGGTGGTATAGGAAATAGTGTCGGTCCACGGTCCAGTGTCAATGCTAGCCAAACCACATCGAATGTGCATAAGCATCGCATGATATTTAATCAGAGTGAAATTCATCCCAACTACCATAAGGTCATCCTGTCCTTGAACAAAAAAACATAGACTAAGTTATCACAACTTGAAAAAGGTCATACATGAGAGAAAAAAATACATTGCTACACTTCCTTCTAGAGAAAAAATGACATATCACAATCTAAAAAAAAAATTCATGCACAACACAATAGAAACAGGCACGGTCACATATCCAACAATGGTCATGCAACTGTCTGAGTGGAAAAAATCACATTTCGTGGGATAGAATCAACATCGTGCCCTACTACCAATGAAAAGCAATAGACACTTTCTACCCGTACTTCCCTACAACAGAAAGATGCAAAGAAGACCTACATGAAACAAGTCAAAGACACTCCTTCCATTGCATGTGCAATTTCCAATCAATTGAATTTCAAAAAAAATAGTAATTCTTTCATGCTTTATTTGGAAGAATAATACCTTCGATTGACAATACATGATAAAACATTTTCCAGTGGAAAACTTTTTCTTCCATGAAAACGGTTGTTTGAAAATGGAAAACTACCACAATTTGCAACCCCTAACAAAATAAGTTGTAATACACCACTACAATATGTAAGTGCACTTACATAACTTGAAGAGAGACTTGCGTCTCTGCTAATTGCATTTGCACAAATCAGACCCTAGGGATATAAATGACCTCATATGGGCTTAACAGGATCAATTATTAATGTGCCTGTTCAACTAGATGTTGTGCAAAAATATTTGCCACAATTCATTAACTATACAATGAAAATTTTTGTGGCTCTCAAAAGATGCTTGCAATACAAAAATGTGTATCAGACAGGAAAAGTGCATGTGCATGATGTTATGAAAGCATTAAAAGATTTATTCTCCAAGGTCCTCTACAAAGACAAAACATTTGTATAAATGAGATATCGAAGAATGTTCTTGTAGAAGAGGATGAGAACTCTACACAGACTCGTGAAAATGCTAGTGAATTTGATACAAGAGATGAATCGGAGAAGGAAACACCTGCTGAGACATTGATGCATGGATTTACTAATTCACAGTGCATTCGTGACTTGCAAGACAAGATTGTAAAAATTTCACCTATTGAGGGGCAACGTCCACTTGGAATATTGAATGACAAATTCATTGAGGAAATGAACTTCCAAACACTCTTTTATGGATATCCACATCCCAATGACATTACATAATGATTCAATTACCATAAAATAGTTTGATGGGAACTGCTACATTCAAGCGGTGAATTCTCGTGTCACATAAAAAAAAAAAATTCTAATCAACACGCATAATAATAGAGCAAGCACTGTCTCTCATGTGGGTCTGAATAAGAAAAGGTCAGTTATAAGGAATAAATTTTTTGGCCAAGGATTTCAAGTACAAAGTAAACCTATAAAAAATCCTGAAATCTGATATTGGATACATATATTTCAAAAGCATTCACATCTCTCCTGACTATTTGCAACAAAAAAATAAAACTATTTTTCCAATGATCTGATAATTGGGCCCGCCAACATTTTTCATCACGTTTACAAGTGAAGAGAATTGTTGGGATCCATTGGTGGTTGTGGTATCTGACTTGCATAGGAACAAGAAATGTAAAAAACAAACCGATACACTGGAAAATAATGACATTGACTACCTCATAAGAAAATACCCAGTGACATGTGCTCTCTACTATAGACAGAGAATAAATGCTTTGATACAATTGATATGCCATGATGAAACATTTTTCAAAAAATATCGAATCACTTTTTTTTGACTGAATTCCAGAATAGGGGGAATGAACATGACCATGCACTATTGTGGATAGAGGGTGCACCAGTCTATAGAGATGGAAACAATTCTCAGATCAAGAAGTTTGTGGAGAAATACATAACATGCAACAGAGATCATTTGGATCCAAAACTTGCTAAAGATTATAGACATTATCATACAAGAAGTTGTAGAAAACAAAAAAACTCACATTGTAGATACAACTCCTCGTGCCACCAATGAGAGAAACAAGAATCATAGAGCCACTTAGTTTAGAGGAAAATGTTTTCATTGAGAAATCTAAATCCTTGTTCTCATTTCTAGAACAAGGAGCGTTTGAAAAGTTTATGAGTTTCAATGACTTCTTGATAGAGCTAAATCTATCAAAATATGAGTACATCCAAGCCACATAATGTATGCTTAAACAACCAAAAAATTTCGTTAAATGAAAACTTTCCCATATCTGGAGAAAAACATTCTCCAAGGACATGCCAGTTATGTGGAATGAAAATACAGATGCACAGTTGATGCATGAGCATCTCTCCAAGCCAGCCATGCACTAGCCATCCAACCAACTCAGCGCACGCATTCAATGAGGAAAGGCACAGTCCTTTCACGTTTGATTTTGAATGTGAAGGCATTTAATATTGTAAGGTTGTTAGAGCCATAGAGCCATGACTATACACAGAATGTAGTTAATAGAGGATACTTAATGGTTGTAAGGTTGCAATCTAGCTCCGATTTGGACTATACAACCATTTATTGGTAATTCAATGTAATTAAATGAGAGTTGGTGAGGATGGAGGGAAGAGATCAAAGAGCCCCTTCATGTAAAAGATCTTTGATATTGTTTTGGGTAGGTAGAAAGAGTTAGAGAAGAGAGCAGAGAGGAGGAGACGAGACTCTGTCAAAGTCTAAGCTCACGAACACCTTGTAAAGGAGGCATTTGATATTAATACAAACCAGAGTTGTTTTTCCTGATACTGTCTGTGTTGTGTGAATGTCTATGTGTGTTCTTTTTATGTTGTGAATGTGTTTTCTAGATGTGCATTTATAGGGACATATAGGTTCTGCTATCTATAGAGTTCTTTGATTTCAAATTGGAGTTATTTGAGGCTTCATGCCAGAGGGCGTGACAGAACGCTGTGGGTTCTGATAGTTAGTGCTTAGAGACCACTTCCAATTCTGTGGAATTTGGACAAGGACATGCTAGGAGGGCACACCATATGAAATCATTGACTTAGAGGAAGACCTCAAGGTTGCTGAATACCTTGGAGGTGAGATTGTGTAGTGGAGGACACAGTAGAAGACATAATCTCTAAGGAGTTTTGTAGAGCTTTTCCAAGAGGGCATTGAGTAGGTGCATAGAGTGAAAATAGGAAATATGTTGAGTTCAGGAGGAAGATAGAACTAATGAGCGTTCTATAGAGCTCTGCCAAGAGGGCATTGAGCACAGACACATAGTGCTGAGGAGGAAATCTGATGTGAGTTCATAAAGAAACAAAATCACTGAGGATTCTGGACACTCTGCCAGGAGGGAACTGAGTAGGTGCCAGAGTGCACAGAGAGAACTCTTTGAGTTCAGAGACAAAGAAGAGTCCAAGGAGGGATCTTCACAGGGTTTTTGAACACCCTGTAGACTCAGCAAGAAGTTTGCTTGAGAAAAGGAATGCCAGGAGGGAATCATATTCTCCATATAAAAGAGAAGGAAAAAGTATTAATTCCTTAGAGGTCGAAGCTATAGGAAAAGCTCAGGAGGGGTAGCACCGTTGTGCATGCAGAGACTCTATCAGATGCACAGAAGTCAAAGAATCCTTTGAGGATTTAAAGAGAGAAGCTTAGGAGGAGTAGTGCTTTTACGCACAAGTCATACTTGCAAAGATTGCAGAGGCCGAAAGAGAGAACTCTTTGGAGAGTTTAAAAATCATGAAAGCTCAATAGGGGAAACGTTTTCGAATACACAGTTGATACCTTCTGAAGTGTTGTAGAGCTCACAGAGTAAATAAGAAAAGGTCGATGCCTTTAGTATTTGGTAAATATTCCAAAGTTTGGGAAGAAAGTGCATGCTCAACTGGAGGAGCACAGCTGCCGTCGGATCAGCTGAGAAGATCTGGACCATGGATTCATTTCCAGGCAGCGTAGGAAGGGTGTAGCGGAAGAACAAGTCTGATCTGTCAGATTTGGGTACATGGACTGATAACCATCAAATCTGTGGAAAGCTGCATGAGGTTTAAATCCTCATGTGTAGAGAAGAGAATCCAAAAAGTCCCGACAGGGTAGAGGTATCGGGATTTCAGAATTTGGGAATTCAGAGGTTCAGAGGATGAAGGACTGAAGATTAGGACTCACATGTCCTGAAGTCTCGAAGGTATATGAGTCATCCATATAAGAAGGACAGGTGTCACGATATCCTTTCATATTGGGGATTCAAATATTGGGAAGCAGAGAAGGGAGTCTTTCGGCTTCGCTACTAGCGAAGTCCCGAAATGATCTGGACCATCCATCTATGGAGGACACGTGGATGAGATCGGGGAGTCCACTTGGATTTTGGATACTAGGGATTTGAGAGAACATAGGATAACTGTCGTAGGGGTCGCGATGTTCCGAAACACGAAACCCCGAAAACTCTGAAAGAACAGGGAGGACACGTCGCAACAGAGTGAGGATATCGGTATTTCAGATACCGGGAAATCCAAAGAGCAGGGACTGGGAGAACCTTTCCTTGGGAAAGCCTAAAATGTAGAAACCCAAATTCATTGAGAAAAAGCACGGGTTGTGGAGATCTAAGGTATTTTTGGTCATTTCAGATTTCAGAACATTGGGAGTTCTCAGGACAAGAAAACCAAGCCTTTCAGCATTGAAAACTCAGAAAACGCAAAAGAAGGAGAAAGTCAGGGCATAGGCATATCATATTTTTGGAAGTTGTCTTTCCGGAATTCCAGAAGATAGGAGGCTGGGCACTTTTGCGTTGAGAAAACCCCAAAAGGGACTGTGGTCATATGTGAAGTTGTCACATGGACTAGGATCTTTCCCAGGGGGCTAATTACTGTGTGCGCCATTTCAGCATTTTGGTATTTTGGTGATCGGGAGATCTAGGAGTCAAGGACTCTTGACATCAGGACTTAAGGAATCCCAAGACCCGAAATTCTATTTTTGGGGAAAAGGTCCATGGATGTATACAGAGGCCGTGGGGAGAGTTAAAGGACCTATGGATCGAATATTGGAGATTCCAGTAGGGAATCAAAAGAGTCAATTCGGCTCAAAGGCATTAAAGAACGATCCTTAGATTGGGAGGTCTTGCAGTACCTGCTGAGGCTAGGGGTGCTGCATCAAAAGTGGTATCAGAGATACTTTCTATTTATATACTACAGACATAGGGAGGTAGAGAAGAAAAGGAGCACTCTAATACATGCCAGTTGATGGTATCAGAGCTTGACTATGTTTGTATATTTCAGGCAGAGGGAGCAGGAAGGAAAATACTTTGATATACAACAAAGTGGTATCAGAGGCAGCATGCAGAGACAGGAAGAAGGAAGATAGAGTGGTGGAAGCTCTGTGGTGATTGTTGCATGTGTGCAACAGTCAATAAACAGTTAGGTGGACTGTAAGGAGACGTTGGAAGCACTCTCAGTTGCAGAGTGATAGCAACAAGTTTTCCAGGAGGGAAGACGGGAACAAGAATATGTCTACGGAAGGCCATGGACAAGGTGGAAAGAACAACCATCAGCAACAACCAAGCAAGGTTGAGATGGATAGAGAAGTTGCTGACATCAGGGTGAGGATAGATGAACTTGCACTATGGGTGCAATAGGATACAAGGTCGAGATGGGTATATGAATGGACCATGAGGATGAAAGAAAAATGGCCAGTCAGGGCATTGATGGACAAAAGACATTAGAGGTTGTTGAAAATATGGTTGAGGCATGCTGCAAACCTCAAGAGACTAGAGGAGAAAATGGTTCAGGTGTGTGAACCAGAGGATGGGAGAAACCTCAGTAGTGAGGATGACATCGGATCAGTTGAAGATCTCAAAGACTGCCAAGAGGGCAGAACATAAGTTTCCAATTGCCAGGAGGGCAATGAGATGAGATCACTCCGGGATATCATAGACTGTCAAGAGGACAGTCGGGGAATTTCACATTGCCAGGAGGGCAATGAAATGAGATCATTGCGAGATATCATAGACTTTTAGGAGGATAGGGAGGGGAATTTATATTGCCAGGAGGGCAATGGAAAGACATCAACAGAAGATCTCAACGATTGCCAGATGAGCAATAAAAAGGGATCAGAGGATCTCATAGACTGTCAAGAGGACAACAGGGAAATCCCATATTGCCATGAGGGAAAGGGAGAGTAGATGAACTTAGAGTTGAGTTCATATCAACAGATGCAACTAATAGAGAGGGAGGATCAGAGGGATCTTCTAATGATTGGGGGAATTGGAATATTCCTACCAAGCAGCCCAGGGGAGGTCAAAGTCTGTATTGTAGATGCAGCAACAACAAGAAAAAAACAACCAGATGTGACTATCAGAGCATTGGAGTAGACACAGGTGTTTTCCCAAGCAGTAGAGGAAGATGAGCATTCCAAGGAATGGCTCAACATTTTCAGCCAGGAATATGAGAAGACTACAACATTGAAGATCACAGCAGAAGAGGAGGTAAACAACATAGATTTTACTGATCTATGTGAACAGTTAGAAGCTCTGGAGAGAATGGTGATGGTGCAGAGCATGCACATCCAACAAATGAGGTTGGAAACTGATGGAGGAGATTTTGAGGTTGAGGAGCAGCTGGAAGGAGTTGGAGACATACCAACAAGAAGAGTGGTAACAACAACACTGTCATAGATGATGACTGAATAACATATCAGTCAAGATGGGACTACAAAGAAGATTCCAACAGAGTGGACACTTAGTGCCACACAAAGAGAGATGACAGTCAATCTGTCAGATGAAGAGGCTGAGTAGCAGCTCAGTAATGAGATTGCAGAAGAGAAATCTGCAACAGGGTGGAAAGTTAAGGCCACATGAGATGGCATGGGAGATCATGGTGATCTTCCCATTTGTAGAATGAATTTGCAGCAGAGGAGACTGCATGAATAGAGCCATCCATTGCAACAACTGGACGAGGTGATCGATGAGATCAAGGGGCCGATGATCAGATCACAAGAGACTGTCAGCAAGGATAAGCTGAGCAGAAGGGATACTACCAGAGCAGCAACAAAGCAGCAATAGCAACAACAACAAAGAGATGGAGTAGAGAGACAACTCCAAAGAGTTGTTTGGGATCTAGGAGGATTTCAACAACCAGGGTGGAGAGCTCATGAGAAGGAGCTCATGAATTTTTCAGCAGAGGAGTATGATGCAAGAGCATCTCTGCAAGCCAGCAATGCGCCAACCAACCAACCATGATGTTTTCTTAAAATATGAAATTTAGTTTTTGGGAGGATGTAATTCTATGTGAATTATATGTGAAAAACAAGAGTCTATATCATACTCTTCAGAATAAGAGTGCTTACTAAATATGGTTTGGCCAAATTCCTTTGGTGAGGCATTTCAAGGTATTTGCTTGCACTTGCTATGCCTTAATTCTTAAGGAGAAAATAAACAAGCATAATAGAATAAGTGAAGAGTGTGTATTCATGGATTACTAAAATAACACCAAGGCATATGATATTTATGATGAGGTAAAAAATAAATTCATTATTTCCATAGATTTAACGTTTCTTCAATCCTTCATGAATTACAAACCTATTGAGTATCAACTTGGTCATACGGATATATCCCCTCATGTAAAGAGATATCATGAATTTGATGATGACACTACACATATAGAAGGTGGTATCCTTATCTTGCATCAATCTCTAGAACAAATTTTAGAGGGGCCATATCCCCCTCATGAAGAAGTTCTATCCACTTAATCAAAACCTAAAGTTCATTTAGATGATGTGATTGAGAGTATTGAAAGGATGAACCTTGATTATAATTCAACACCATATCAATTATTTGGACAACCTACACCTTCTTATAAAGTTCCACAAAAGTGGCTCATAAATACACTTGAAATTGTTCATCTTGATGAGGTCGAAAAGAAAAAAAATAGAATTTCTACAAGGCAATATGGAGGTGATGTAGATAGTTTAGATGCAAGTGGTGTAGATGATATGGATGTTTCATATGATTCTTATTTGAATTTATCTACTAACTTTTAACCAAATTTCTTTGAATAATAAACTTCGCATGATGAGTGGA
>ML788174.1:137855-150461 GCA_009831015.1 Picea engelmannii | reverse complement strand
CGAAGTCGTACTCGCTAAGCAATTCCGACCAACGTCGTTGTCGCGCGTTCAGGTCGCTTTGCGTAAAAATGTGTTGTAATCCACAATGATCAGTCCTTAATTCAAATTTTCGTCCAACCAGGTAGTGTCTCCATACCTTTAAGTCATATACGATGGTTAATAACTCCAAATCATGCGTCGCGTAGTTTTCTTCATGCCTTCTTAATTTCCTCGAAATGTAAGCAATCACTCGTCCGTCTTGCATAAATACTCCACCTAAACCTTCTTTGGATGCATCAGTGCATACCAAGAAGTCTACATCCATGTCAGGGACCTTTAGTATTGGCGCTATTGTCAACAACTCCTTAAGCCTTCGAAATGCTTCCGCACATTTCTCAGTCCAAACAAACTTCTTGTTTTTTTTCTGCAACTCCGTGATCGGACCTGCTATCTTCGAAAATCCCCTGACAAACCGTCGATAGTATCCGGATAAACCCATAAAACAACACACTTCTGTGACATTCATCGGCACAGGCCATTCCATAATAGCCTCAACCTTGGCTGGATCCACGGTGATACCTTCGCCGGAGATGACATGCCCTAAGTAGTGAATCCTAGATTGATAAAAAGAGCATTTGGATAGCTTCCCATATAATTTATGTTCTCATAAACATTGTAGTACCAAGCGCAAGTGCTCGTCATGATGCTCCATCGTCCGAGAGTAGATCAGAATATCGTCAATGAATACTTGGACGAACTTGTCCAAGTACTCGCAGAACACCCCGTTCATCAAGCTCATAAATACCCCTGGGGCATTTGTCAGTCCAAACGGTAAAACAGTAAATTCGTAATGTCCAAATCTTGTCATAAAAGTGTTCTTAGGGACGTCATCCTCCTTGATCTGTAACTGGTGATACCCTGATCACAAATCAATCTTAGAGAACACCGTCACACCCTTCATTTCATCAAACAGATCGTCAATTTTTGGTAAGGGGTATTGGTTCTTGATCGTAGCTTTGTTCAGTTGACGATAGTCAATGCAAAGCCTCCATGATCCATCCTTCTTCCGAATGAAAATCACGGGTGCACCCCACGGTGACACACTAGGACGTATCAGTCCCAGGTCTAGCAACTCCTTCAGCTGCATTTTTAACTCTTGCAGCTCCGGGGTCGACATCCGATAAGGCGTTCTCGCTATCGATTCAGTCCCCGGTTTCAGGTCTATAGTAAACTCCAATTCTCTTTCTAGCGGCATCCTAGGAAACTCCTCTGGAAATACGTCCGCAAACTCCTTCACCACCGGAAGGTGTTCTAGACCTTCTGCTATTCCCTTTTCGTTTAGTGCAAGGATCGTATAAAGCTTTCACCCCTTGCGCATACTCTTCCATAACTGTAAGGAAGAGACGAACCTCAGGGATACTCCCTCGTTCCGTCCTACTATCACACGTCTTTGTCCTTCATCATCGATTAAGCTCAACCGTTTCGTCTTACAGTTGAGTATCGCCTCATGCGATTCCAACCAATCCATGCCGATCACGACGTCATAAGATCCTAAGGTCGTGACGTACAAGTTGACCCTCGTGAAAAACTCTCCCAGGTTAAGGGCACAGCCCGTAACCCTTCCTCCGACCTTCTGTTTGGCTCTCGAAGCCATCTCCACGAAGATAAACTCATCATGTTTGACTGCCTTGACCTTAATCCTTTTTAACGCTGCACCAGAAACAAAACTCTCAGTAGCTCCTGGGTCTATCAAAATACTAAGGGTCTAGTCAGCGACAACACCTGTCGTCTCGAGCACAGTCGACTGGTGCTCTGCCTGGCGGTTATTCACCGCTGCATGAATCCGATGGGCCTTTCCCATATCTCCCACTGTAGTAGGTCGGGCCGATCCAGACGCCCTGGTCCTCTCCATAGGACAGTCACACTGGTAGTGTGGCTCCCCACATGTCCAACACCCCTTCTTCGGCCCAGTAGTCCTGGTACCCGAAGTAGAAGATGACGACCCAATGGCCTGGAACCCTGGTCTGTTTTGCTGAACATGCCTAAACTGTTGCTGCTGCTGTGGTCCTCGGTAAGGTGTCCGCTGTTGAGGTGGCATTCGTCGAGGTGTAGTGAACGCGGATCCCCTATGGAAACCATGATACCCCGACGTGTGTCTCGCCGGTGTCTGCTGCTGCAGCGTACCTGATGAACCCTACCCTGCAGGTCTCGCTAGAGTCCCGGTCTGACCCCCGCTGGTAAGCTCCTCCTGTGCTATGAGGTCCTTTTGGACATCGTCGTGCAAGGTTTGAGGCATCAGAATCCTAACCTTTGCACCCAGGCTGCCGTTAAGGCCAAACACGAACCTGTTGACCTTCAGCTTCTCAGTGTTCAGATGCAGAGCATACTGGAGCATCTCCATAAAACATGCCTCGTACTCAGGCACCGTACGACCTCCCTGTCGTAAGGCGTTGAACTCATTGAGCTGATGATCAATGAATTCCTCAGAAAGATACCTCTCCCAGAACCGTTCCTCGAACAGTACAAAATCACATCCTTGACGATCATGTTCAGCTGCGGTAGGAGCGTCTTCAACCATAGAAGAGCGCTCCCCTTTAGTTGGAAGACCGCCATGCAGACCTTCATGTTGGAGGTATAATCACAAAGTGTGAAGCACATTGCCATATTCTCCAACCATGCCTCAGCGGCTGCGCCGTCCGGGGCACCAAAGAACTCGGGAAATTTCACCTTCTCGAGTTCACGGTGAATGCTACCAGTAATGGCCAGTGCGGGCGGTGGAACCTCAGCAGGTGCCAGCGCCCTGGACTCATCTCTGTCCAATCTGTTGATCAACGCCTCGGACATGCGCTGGAAGGATATCATCATCCCACTACATCGAAAACTGTGATCTTCTCCTGTCCAATGACTTGCTGACCTCCCTGGGGGTTAGACCCCTCAGGCATGGATGCTGCTAGAGGCGTCACGCCTCCTCCCCTAGCACCCCGTCGTCTTCCTCCACGACGTCCTCTAACCATGATTACCTGCACACAACAATCAACTCGATCAAAAACAGAATAATCAACATAATCATGTCAATGGAACCCATAGTGAATCACAAGTCGCGGGTCGAACCCGCTCTGATACCATATGTAAAGTCCTTCTCATTACGACAACCACTCCAATAATAGGTGCAAAATTTTTTTTGCTTTTTTGTTTTTAAGCGTGTGTGTGTTTGTGTGTACAAGGAAACAACAACAACCCATTCGACTCTGCGTCGCCACCCGACGATGAATACGATGCAACCAGGATGAACATAAGAAGATGACCAGGATGCACGACACTTAACCACATGCATAAATGATGATCACACAACAAAGTAAAACTGACTGCTAAATACGACTGACCTCCCGCCCGTCCTACCCTACAATGGTTAGGACCTCCAAGACACATAAGCAATGCTCAAGCCCAGGTCCCCATCGATTTTAACCATTTAAGGTCTCAGGGCTGGCGACTGTTCTGAGGAACATGGAGGTGTCTACATCCCACCCGACGCAACACACCAAGCAACTAATTGAATATAATCAAGTACAACGTAAATAAGAAGAACAATATGCCCCTTTACGGATGGCGGGTGATAAGAGGACTCCGACAACAAAACCCAAGTTCAACACTATTCAATGAACAACAATCCCTCAATTACTAACTCCGAGTAATTTACTGTACGTAAATCCATGACATTTCACCATATGTGTTTTATCAATATCCATAGTTTACGCTAGCATTGCAGTAAGATGACGATATCATTACATTTCTAATTACAATAATATTTCCATAAAAACAATGATCATTCATTCCAGATGATATCAACTCTAACATTTCAATTTATTTATATGGCAAGAACAATACAATTACATATTCAACACATATTACAATTACAAAAATTATGAACCATTATTCAAAGACATTCCTTTACGTCTTACAGTGGAAACATTACCTAAACAATACCTTTACACCTCACTACCACAACTTATGATATCATTAACAATAAAACCATATCCTCACCTTTATATTCTAAAATACCCATCAAGTTAACCGACAATGACTTTGAATTTTATTTGATTATGGTAAACATCTAGAAAAAGACCAATTGACAAATGTTTACAATACTACCAGAGCAAATAAGAAGAATAAAAGTTATATTAACTAGATTGTTTCCCATGTATTATCATTGAAATCAGATGAAGTACTAGTGAAGGAAATTGCCATTTTGTTTAAGTGGTTGTTTTAATACAAAAGAAAGAAGTGAGTCAACACCCTTGAATATACATGTTATATTTAGAATGTGCAGTGTTAAAACATATATATATATATATATATATATATATATATATATAAATAAAAGATCATTTAAGCATTTCATAGAACCTTTTAGAATATTTTCCCTTCTTTTACGATGTGAATATTTTTATTAACTATAAATTTAATTTAATTAATATTAAAATATTTTTCCTCACGTTTAAACACGGAGATAAAAACGCTGTGCCAGACTTCATCAACGATAAATTTATTATGTTGAAAAAGATAATAAAAATTGGTTTGTCAAATTTAAAATAAAGGTTACTTAGTGTTTCTTTCTTTTTATTTTATTTATATACAAAAGAAACTTATTTATTTCTGTACAAAGAGAAACTTCCAAATCTTCATAATACGTTAGAGGTTAACAATTCACCCAAGGTTTTCTTACCTAAATTACAATTATTATAACAAATAAGTTACGTTGTAATCCGTTTCTTTGAACGATTTATCCATTAAATACTGAAATTGTTCGAAAGCTTTCGACGGTTTTTTTTTTTAAAGGGCAAAACAACGTTGTGCCAGAATTTGTCAAGACACGCGAGGGCTGTCAGCGAAGGAATAGAAACTGCTGTACTGATCCCAAAAATTTCATTTGAAGGTTTAAACTATTTCCATTTAACATGCATAATAAATTCTTCTTTCTATCTTTATATCGATATCTTCTACCACTGTTTGGAATTGGTACAGATGGAAGGGGCAACTAAATTTGGTTCAGTAGTTACATTCAGGTGTCTAGCAAAGGAACGCGCTGTCAAGCATGTAGTAGAGATGCAGCGCGTGTATTCGAAGCCCAACGCTGTCATTAATATAAACATTGTCTGATAAATTCTAAATATAAACGCAGAAACTAAACCGTCTTAACTTTCAGCTTTTCAGTGGGAAATGCAAATGAGGAAATCATAAATGAGCATGAGCCCCGGGAGAGACGCACTCATAAACTCTTCCAGGCGGAACCACTGGCACGCCATCAATACTGTCAATCCTGAATGCATAACGGGGAACGCTACCGTTTAGCTCAACAAGCAACGTCTTTTAACCAAGTGGATGTGGCGAAAGAGGTTGCAGCCTGTCACAGGTGGCAGCCTGACAGACCAAACGAACGTGGTCATGCTAGTGGCAACATTCGTTGGCAGTCAACCGAATGATAATCGCCCAAGCCATAAGAAAAGATAAAAATAACACGCTTTAGGGAAGAACTCAGCGAGACACTAGACGAAGGAATTAGGATAAAAATAAAAACAAAACAACCCAAGAAAATGCAGAACGAAAATTCTTCAACTGTTCTGAAGATAAAAATGCCACGACGCAAATGCCAGAACGAAGGGCCACACGATTTTACCGGAACGCAACAATAAAAAATGAAATGCATTACGCATTTACAGGCACACAATAATCAACGATATGCAATACGACTTACCATCATGCAATAAGAAACAAAGGCAATACGAGTTACAGGCAGGCAATAATCAGACGAAATGCAGTACGATTTTACAGGCACGCAGTAATCAAATGAAATGCCAACTAAGTTACAGAATCAGAAGGGCATTTCCTTAGCGAAATTTGCAGAAATATAGGGGTACGAAATGCCCAATCGATTTTAAACCTCCCTGAACATTTAACAGAACAATACCATTTAAAATAAATTCCAGAATGCAGGGATGACTAATGCAGACAATTTCGGCATGCACATCACAACAAATTTAGACCATTAAACCCTTAAATCACAGATAAAAAACGCCGAGATATTTTTCAGTAAAACGCATATCATTTAGACATTTGAAACGCAGGTCATCCGCCCCCTATCGTTTTGCAAATACGCACAAGATAAGAGAGGCAAAACGCCTAAAATCAATTTGCTAAACGCACAAGATGACAGTGGCAGAACACCTAAAATCAAATTGCAAAAATGCACAAGAACAGTAACAAACACCCACTGTACGATCAACGACCAAAGCCATAAGTTCTCACAGTGTATAATAAATTTTTAATATCAGAATTTTCAGAACATCATGATAAAACGAGATATCTATACTACACCAGAATACCAGAATACTATAATATCTATATCAGAAAATTTCAGAACATCATGATAAAACGAGATATCTATACTACACCAAAATACCAGAATACTATAATATCTATATCAGAAAATTTCAGAACATCATGATAAACCATTCCTTCTACCATTCAAATGAAAATCATACCTGCGCCTTTTTCGCCCCTCCCTTCGGACTGACGTCCCGTGCTTCGTTCCGCGTCCCGCTCTCCATACTCCTCTCGCTTGCCGACCGTAGAGGACTCACCGGTACCTCCCATCCAAATGCTAGGGGTACTCTGCTTCCCCCTTAGCCGTCCGAGCCGCAAAGGGGCCACACAAGAACCAGAGATAAGACTAGCTTCTCAGCTCGCCTCCATGGCTGAGCTACCACTCCAACACAGTTGAGATAAACCCAACTCCTCACAAGAAATCCGTCAAGCCACAATTCGGCAGCGTAACGTTACGCTCACCGTTTATCCCCTCTTCCTTCTTTTCCCCTTCCTTTATAGAAATTTGAGACTCACCTACTTTCCTAAATCATTATTAATTAAATTTTATATGACAATCCTCTAAAATTCCCTGTCGTCCAAGCGTCACTCATCCCTATGGTTCTCCAAAAATTAATTTCTTTTTAATAATTAAAAGACTCAATTTCCTCACTCCCCCAAAAATCGCTCCTTAAATTACTCCTAGGGTTCCTAGATCCCCTCTCATGCTTTTAATCACTTTCCTAAAATGAAGTTTCTGAATTTTAGTAACTCCTTAAATGTTGATTCCTTTTTGCTTTTTACCCTATGTCTCCTACTTTCCATTATTAAATTTCCTTTATTACAAGTTTCCTCATTTCTAATTTTTATTCCTCTCTTTTATTTTTTTATTTTCATTTAAATTCCTTTTTTGTTAAACCCAAAATGATAATTGCGCTTATTTGACTTTTCAAAATGTTTTTAAAATCCTAAATTTTTATACCCCCCTCTCTTAGGTAAATTTAATCTTCTTTAAAATTTAAAAATCCTTGGTTTCAATTAATTTATACCCCTCATTTCTTTACCCCCCTTACTTTTTAAGAAGACTTTAATTAACACCTAGAAGGGTTTTAGTTTACGCCCTATGTTTATTTTTGTGGGATATTTTCTTAGGTCTTGTCAAAATTTATCTTAGAGATGTTTTAATTTACGTTTTGATTTGAACAGGGCGACAATTTAATTAGGGGAGGCGTTGTAAGAATTTATCAGGCATTGAGGTCTTAGGGTCATGTAGGTTGTATCATCATCATCCTCAATGCGACGTGCCCTTCAGGACGCACTACGTGCTCCAAGGGTGCCACTCGCCTCGTTTTCTTCTGCTGCGCGACGTTCCCTTCAGGATGCACCACGTGCTCCAAGGGTGCCACTCGTTGATTTGCATTTCTTTGCACGACGTGCCCTTCAGGATGCACCACGTGCTCCAAGGGTTCCACTCGCTGACTTGATGGACTGGTAGACTCTATAACCCCTAGATTCAACACTCCGCCAGGTGAACTTGTGGGAGACTAAGGGCTCTAAGGAATAAGGCCCCCGTCTTATTGCGTGCCCCTTAGAATCATCGTGAGAGACTATCGCAGTCTACCCTCACGACATCGTGGATCCTCTCGAACTAGGTAATCGTTAACCTATAGTTCGAGCCACGACGGGAGTGTTAGTAGGCTGTGGCAGGGCTGTTGTCCACACCTCTCCCTCAATCTCTCTGGAACTCGTGTGTGGCCCCTTTACTCCATATGTGAGTCTGGTCGGCAAGCTATCGTCAGCCTGCATCATCAACCACCATGTCAGATCATGTCAACCACATATCATAAAATCAACAGCATATCATCAAAACAAAACAATATCACCGTAAATGAAATGACCCAAATAGCCCACTCCCTGACTCAATCCAGAGTCCAAGGGAGTTCCACCGATGCCTCTGCATCCTCAAGGTCCGAAACCCTGCACACTCAATGAAACTGAGTGAGCAACACCTGTCTATAGCAACGTAGTAAAAACATCCTGTCATATAACTTAACGCATCATAATGAAGGAAAAATTTTTATCATCATAAAAATCCAGATCACTTGCGAGCAAGTGTCCTCAAAGAATAAGTTTGGTAAGTGCGCCAGAGCGGGATGTTACATCCAACTCCTATTTTCTGTGACAATACATCAACAATTGCATTTTCTAAGAACCATGTGTTTCACAAGAAAAGTAAACACATTGACACTCGGTTTCATTTCATACGCGAGCTAGTCAATAATGGGTATATTGCACTACAATTTTGTGGTTCTCAAGATCAGCTTGCTGATATCTTCACCAAGCCACTAGGAAAGTCAGTTTTTGATTTTCAGAGACAACACTTAGGCATAGTCAGTGCTGATGATTGTAACTGTTGAGTTTAAGAGGGAGTGTTAAAAATAATGTAACCTCAACAGTCTGACTATACACTGCCAGTTGTACTTGACAATTGTACTTTCTATTTTTGTCTTGCTTGAGTCTATTTAGCTCAACCTTCTTGCATTGTAACATTGTTAGTACTTCTTCATACATTTCAATATATTGTTCTATTATTTCTCTCTGCATTTCTCTTTGCTTCACAATTTATCAGAATGGTCCAAGAGGATAAGGGTGGATATCTTTCAATGAGGGCCTTTTTGCATTTTGTATCAGAATTTGGCGATTCGAGAATTCATCGTGTTACTGTGTCAATTTAAGTAAGCTAAAGTTTGACTAAATCCTTCATATTTTAGAGACAGTGTAAAGTGTAGTAAGGTGAATACAAATAAGTCAACAAGTATCAGTGATTTTTCAAAGGTAGGTTGGTAACATATTAAAAAATTGAGAAGGCATGTTTATTTCAACAAAATTATTATGATCTGACATGGATAGACTGTTGTTGAGAGGTTGTTTTCCAACACAGTATGCTCTGATATTTTTAGTAAGAATATACTTTAGTAAAACAGTCGTTTGAAAGAGGTCTTTAATCTTATAGTGGACAATATTTTGGAAGTCTTAGGTTTTCATGCCGAGCAGTTGTATTTTGTTTGGACATAATAACTAGAAATCCTTTCTGAGTAGCAATTGTATTTTGTTTAGACATAATAACTGGAAATCCTTTGTGAGTAGCAGTTGATTATGTCAGAGCTTTAAAATGATTGGTTTAATATGGTTTAGGGGATTATGTGATCTCTGCCTTACAAGTTTCCATCGTCAGAGCTTTAAAATGATTGGTCTAATATGGTTGAGGGGATTATGGGATTTTACTCTATATTCAGCAATATCTCGGTCTTTGTTAGTATTTTTGGAGAGAACTTTTGCATTTACCTTAACAAAGGTATTTAATTGGGAATATTGTAATTTTTTTTAATAATAACAGATTAATATATATATATATATATATATATATATAGATAGAGAGAGAGAGAGAGAGAGAGATTTAATTTAAATGTGTATGAACAATTTTTTTCCATATTTTAATTGAATGTGTGAGATTTTGGGTAAAGAGGGTAATGACCCGTAAATTTCTAATTACTGTTTATTAAATATTTTTATTGGGTGTATGTTTGAAATTCTTAAATCATTGTACAAGTTAACTGTAACTAAAGTTTGTATAGGAAGTTTAGATGGCATGGTTGTAATTTTTTATTTTATATTATTAACTTTTAAATGTGTTAGTTAATATTATTAGTATTGTTGGTAGAAAAATGTTAATGGTTTTTATAACAGTATTTAAATAGTAACATGGGATTTAAAGACTTATTTTTTATTGTTCTAATTACGATAATACTTAAAAAAAAAAAAAAAAAATTAATCAAAACAAATAATTACTTAGTTATTCACTTTAGAGAATGCTGGAAGTCCTTTTTTTTTACGTTATTTTTGAAAGTATTTTACCTTATTTTTAAATACTTTCAAATCTTCTTTATGATCTTTAGAATTATTTTAAAAGCTATGATGGTTTTATGCAAAGTATGCATTAATAAGAGCCCTCATTAAATAGATTATGTTGCTTTTCTACTTAAATTTATTTTATTTAGACAGAAGATTATAGTAATTTTTTCCTGTAAAGTAAGAAGTGTTTAACGTATTCATGAAGTGTTAATTAGATCTTTGCTAGGACTTGATGTGTTATTGAGGTCTTTGTTAAGAATGGTATTACTTGAACTTATTTTCAGGCAAAGGCAATTTATGCTTATATGGATATGTTAATGAATCATGGAAGGTTAGCTTGCCTCTTGAAGAAGTCCAGACGGATCTCCGAGAACCATCTTTAGTTATCAATTTTGCAAGAGATGGCATGAAGAGGAAAGATTGGATTTCCATGGTTGTTGTGCATAGTGATGCTTGGTTGGTTTCCATTGCTTTCTTCCATGACAATCACTTTAACCAGAATGAGAGGTATTTATTTAGTATCTATGTGTTTAGTGCTTAGTATTTATTTAGTATGTATGTGTTTTGTGCTTTTAAATAAATAATTCTTTTTAGTAGCACAACACAGTTTTAACTTTATTTTAAGATATTTTTTAAAATTTTGTTTTGATTTTGTTTATGTTTACTTCATCAATTTTGGTGATTTTATCATAATCTTTTTTTCGATTTCCCTACACAAAATAGTCATCTAATAAGATGTAGTTTAATAAGTTTTCAGACTTGCCACAATAGAAGCTGGAGTTTCCTACACTTAACAGTCTGTAGAAGTCTCATCTACCCTCTCTTAACTTAAATTATTGTCTTCAATGTTAATTTTGTGGTAATTGTCTTGCTATAATTGGGTTGCTATGATTGGGTAATTAGTAGTTTGTGTACTTGAAATTTATTACAAGTAAGATATTGTTATTTCGATAGCAATATAGCTGACATTCAATAGTTTTGTTTTATTACTTGAAAATTTTCAAATATCAATTGTTTACTATCTTAAATGAGAGGATAGTACCCATAACAATGCTAAAAAAATCACATTAGCTCAATAAAATGACACTAAAAATTTAGTAATGACAAAATAATTTATAACATCTTTCTTGAATCGGATCGGTTATCTTAAGTGTTTTGACTGTGTTTTGACTTGCCACGCCGAAGTATTGTTGACCAAGGAGGTTACCAAGTCTGATCCACCTAGTTGGCTTGTGGTTAGGTATTCATTTTTTCCACTAGTAACATCTACCCAGACATGTTGAGACCAATGTACCAACCTATGTACCTTCTCAAAACACAAGTGTACCAATGTTTGCGGACTTTGCTAACTTTATTACACTTGTTTTCGACTTTTTTTAGCATTAAGTTGAGATAATAAGGGTTTTAGTATATTTTCCAGTGACAATTTTAAATATCTTCTTTTAAACAAAGTTATATTAAATCTTTCTATAATAAGTTCAACATTTTAGTCTTTAGTATCCAATTTTCTCATAAGTAATTTTGGAGAGAGTTTTCTTGACAAGAAGTTTTCTCATCCTTGTACTTTTTGTCCATTTTAAATTAATCTCCTAATCACAAACATTTCAGGCAAGTCATGGATTTTTCTCACACTTCTCAACACTTTTTTGCTCAACACTTTTTTCCTCTCTGCTTTTGGACTTGATCCAGAGATCCTTCAAGCATTGAGTAGGAATATTCATCATTGTCTACCCCTCCTTTGTTGGATCAAAGTCCTGAGTTTGTTTATCCCGACTTTGTTAGGTTAAGTCTTCACTTTACCTATAAGATCACCCTGCAAGGAATATTTTAAAATATTAAGCTGAAAATGTAAAGTAATTTAACATATTGGTTGGCCAAATAAATGGTTACTATTTCTGCAACGCTGATTTAAGTGTGATATCATTGTGAGGCAATTCGATTTTGCATCACTGCCGAGGGAGAATGGCCTCTGTCTAAAATCAAATCACCTTAGAAAAAAGGTTTGAAGCCATTATGTTGCAAATGTATAAAGATAAAGATTTGAAGAAAGAATATTATTGATGAGTTCAGGTTGGCATTACAAGGTTTGTTAAAGTTATTTAAGAATTGGAGTCTTCTTCTTTCGAAGTCTTTTCTCTAATGAAATAACTGTATAACCTGAAAGTTTTTGAAGTCTTTTCTCGAATGAAAAGAATGTATAACATGCAAGTCTATGAAGGTGGAAATGTATCCATATCCAAGATTTGGCTGGCGTAGAAGAGAATCCATATCCTCTTAAACAAATCAAGCCCAAGCTTTGGCTTCGTGAAAGAGAATCCATATTTCTTTAACAAGTCAACCCCGGCTCAAACTGGG
>ML788174.1:127126-137805 GCA_009831015.1 Picea engelmannii | reverse complement strand
CCAAGTTCAACTTTGAATTCGAATTCAGTATGATACGGAAATAATGTATGCACTCCCTCCTTAATATAAAAAGCGTCACGGGACGGATTAATCCTGGTTGCTTGATTGCAGAGAAGCTGAAGCTATATGTATTAAAAATTACAGGTTGACCACACTGGAAAACCAACAGATATGTTTCCTTAATGACCAGATCTGTTGCCTTAATGACCATAAGGAGCATGCATGCAACTTCAAAGTTGAAGTTGAAAAATCCGTAACTATCCAGATTGCCTTAAACTTGCATCAGACTGCACACAAAACACTAAACATAATGGCCATAATTGCCATCATGTACTTGTGGCTACCAATGTTCCGGCAAAATCGCTATAAAAACCCGCATCCTGTGCTAGAAGATGCTCTCATCAGATGGTGGTTTGGATGAAGCGGTGGAATGCCGTGAAGTGTTCGGCGAAGAAAAGAAATTTCTAGCAAAACGGTCTACCCTCTGCCACACTGGTATCATAATACACTATTACGAAGCAAAGTTGTTTCGAAAAACAAATTGTTTGCCTGATTACCAAATTCTTAGGTGTGATTGGGCCAAACCTGTCAACTACTCTGAACACCTTTGATCCACATTACTACAGAATCATTATGTTTCATTTCATTATCGGATTCATGTTCCTTGAAGTACATCATATTCAGTGCTTCCAAATGGACCATATGGAATTTCTCCTCTTTGTAAAAAAATCTTTCGAAATTTATATTTATTGTTAGGTTTTTTAGTCAGAAACATATTTTTAGATAAGCGACTGTTCAAAATATCTTAAAACCGAAAGAAGTTATGTTTTTTTAGAAAATCTTTTAACAAAATTTATGTATGTAGTTGCCAAGGTTTATGGTTGAAGTTTTGTGCTCCATGCTGTTACCTATGTGTATCTATTATTTGTATGTCTTTTATATAAATCTCTGAGATTTTTTTTTCATCTTTTTATCTTGGTACTTTCCCTATTCCATTGTGCTACACAAGTGTTGCTCATGTGTTTTAGCTAATTTTTGTTAACTGGCAGGACACATCTTTTTAGTATGATAAACGATTTACCTACTGTGTTTGAAGTGGTTACTGACAAGGAGAAGGGAGATGAGGAGACTAATTATGAAAATAGAGGAACCACATCTAAATCATATCCGAAGATTAGGAGTTTTTTCTCTTTGAGAATACAAAAAAAATATTTTTTTTCATTTTTCTTTGGTAGGAAAGCTTGATTGTCATGACATGATTTTTTTTTTTTTTTTAGCCAATGGGAGATGGTAAACTAAAAAATCCTGAATTATCTTCAACAGAAAAGGAAGAACAGGAGGAAAAAACATACAAGAATGATGATGAAGAGAAAAATGATTAAATTTGTGGAATTTGTGAGAAGACCTAATATCCTAATGAATTTTGGGTTGGGTGTGATACTTGTTACATTTGGTATCATGGCAAGTGTGTGAAAAATTCACAAGCTAAATCTAAAAGTATAAACCAATACAAATGCCCTTTATGTAATAGAAGAAAGTTCACTAGTTAATAGTATCAGTAGTATGTAGGTTGCCTTACCAATCTTTGCACATGGAACGTTCTTTCGAGACTGCTATAACCATAGTTTGAAGTAACAAGTATTTTTCAAAATTTTGAGTTCATTGGTTAAATTTGACCACCTGAAACTATTTCTTGAAGGTATGAATATTTTGATGCCTCTACAACATTGAACATGTATTCATGTATGCAAGATAAATTTTCCTTTCTCATTTCTCAACCTTGTTATTTTCCATGTAGTCAATAATTGTATTGTCTACCATGTTGATGTCATGTTTAATTTTCCTCCATCTAATGTATTGTCTACCATGTTGATGTCATGTTTAATTTTCCTCCATCTAATTATGGGTGTGTTTAGTGAAAAGTTCTCTTAGGAATGTGATTTTATTGCATTTTCATTGTATAATTCTTTTCGGGGAGTAGTTTGGAACAAATTGAATTTCTATACTCCCAAAATAGTTATTGAAGTTTCAAACAACTTGAATATGATATTTCAATTATGTTTGGGTATAAGAATATTGTTACCATAATTTTAAAGAGGTGATAATTTCTTATTTTCTATAGCTATGGATGAGAATGATATTGAATATTTCTCTAATTCTCATTCAAAATGCTAAGACATAAGAGTGCATCATTCAAAATTATAATATGTTTTTAGAGCCACATTATAGAGGGACTATAACAATCAATAATTCACTGACTTCATATTAGTTTGTTGTTTGACTACAATTTTTTGCATACTTTCTAATGTTCGAACTACAGAAGTAAAATCATTATTTCTTATTTTTTATATATGTCATGATCTGATTGTATGACAGATTTCGGTTCTTGTTTCCAGTTTCTCTATTCCTAATGAATTATATGTTTCCATATCCAAAGTTTTATCATGTACGGTGCTTTTTTTAATTTGTACTATTTGTATTGAAATGTTTAGATATACAAAGTTTGTACTAATAGATTTGAGGTCTTATTGCACATGGATAGTCAGTTTTCATATTACGTTGTCGTCTCACTCAAATTGTTTCTTAAATGTTTGCAGAGGGTGATGCCCTTCGACGATTATCACAGTATTAAGTGTTTACCTAACAGGTCTCGTAGCCTTAAATGTTTATTGTACAGATGTGTTGTGATACAGTTTCGTTCAATTTTTTTGATGGTGTTGTTTGCAGTGAAATTGTGCAATATTATTCTCCACCGACATCATTGGTTCAGTGGTTGATGCTTGTTTGTTGGTTCGTTCCATGCTTCTTGTTCTTGTTTGATTCAACTTTGCAAAGTTGAGGTCCTGCAGTTGCAGTTGGACCTATGCGTGGTTGTTCATTGGTTTGTTGTTCTTCAACTTTTCAAGTTGTTGGACCTATTGTTGTGATTTGCAAGTTTTGGGGCTGATCTCTTGTCATCCCTTGTTGATGGGAAAGTTTCTGTGCCATCATTTCATTGTTGTTCCTTTTTTTCTACTTAGTTTTTTGCACCTTGGAGGAAAGATTTTTCAATGGTAGGAGTCCCTGGCTTGAAATTTTGTTGCAGAACATCTTTCTGTGTGGTCTTATTTTCTGTTCCTCGAAACCATGTGTTTTCATATGCCAACTACCACATCCTAGATATTGTGCCATAGCTATTTCCAAAATTGCAATGCAAAGTGGTTTAGAAAATGAATTGGGACCTGTCATAAGGGGGAACCATCCGTCGGGGTTTAGTGACGGGGAAATCTTTTATTTTGTGGGTCAAAAAACTCCATCCACCTGTTGCCTTTCATATTTCCTTTATATTTTGTAGAACATCTTATGCCTCTGAGAATCTTGTAGGATGCACACCATGAAGAGCTTCAAATCGATCTTTGTGCTTAGTAAATTTATAGTGTTATTTATTTGCGTTGTTTCTTCTGTTTGGTTCACTGTTCCGTGAAGGTTTGTTTTCTTGTCATTTGTTGTGGTGACTAGGGGGAATTTAATTTGACAAGAATAAGGTTGAAGGATACATATTGAGATTGTTACAAAGTTTTTCACTTGTAGTTTTCTATTTGTCTTTTGTTTTTGTTTTCGTTTTATTTTTTCCCCTTTTCTTTGTTTTCATACAAACTGAAAATAGCTAAGAAACGACTTGAAAATTACAATTTAAGAGATGAAACACGTAATATATGTTGTGTCATATGAAATATATGCACTCCATTATACATGACAACATTGATAAGGTGTTGCATAGAAATGGGATTTTTAGATGTAGAAGATTGTCTTTTCGATGTATTTCAGGTTCTACTGCATTTCCATTATTCCTCGACTGAACTGCGCAATGGATTGATAGATTATTTTTGGGGATGTTTAAAAAATGGTGACGTTGAGTCATTAGAGTCATATGAATATGATTTTCCACCTGATTTTCTTCGGTAGTTCCATGTAATACATGATGTCACTACGTATTTTTCAAAGATGCAGTTGTCTACATCTCCAATTCTGCTTGCACATGAGAGGGGACTTTGGGGAGATACATTTTCTATACGGTGGTTGTCTAAGTGGCTCAATATATCAATTGGAATATGGTCATTGACAAGAAAAACAAGATATTTACTATTCAACAAAATTGCATCTAGCAATACGTATTGCATCTTGTTCCATGATGTCAATCTTGTGAGTGGTCATTATGAACCACTAATGTATAAAAAATTGTCCATATGCAAACTTGGAGGACCTCATATTTAATTGTACCTCATTTGCAATGACCTTGAATCGTAGTGGAAACGGATTATGCATCACATAGGCCACCAAGCTTTGCAGATGGCAACAAATGTTGTATCTAGATGTGGAGATAGTTTGTTCAATTCAATTTTTTGTTTGCTAGCAACAGAGTTCGATGTGCATTCACTGTGGCTTTACACTGTATAGTCCTTTTGCAATGAAATTATAGGCAAGAACCAATAGACTTTCAGTTGCTTGCATCAACACCTTTAACTGTATCTCCTAGAAAATATGTCAGCAATTGGAAATTGGGAAGAATACCTTGTAAACATGGCACTGCCATATGAAAAAGGAAATTTTAAGGGTGGAATATTCTTTTTTCAATGGCTATCTATCATATTCAGAGTAAATATCCAGGTCTAGTCGGCCCTGCTAGATGGAACTATCCATTCCTAGTCTATTGATTGAAATTACGATCGAACAATTGACATCCTCTTGTTAAAAACATAGATTACACCTACCCATTATCAAACTTTTCTTGGACATATCACTGGTTCAGGGTCCAAAGTCCACGCCACCCAAACCACATCGAATCTACATATGTGTGGCATGATTTTTAATGAAAATGAAACTCGTAGTTGTGATAAGGCCATACGGGGCTTAAACAAAAAATGCAGACTAACTTATCACAACTTGAAAATGGTCATACATGAAATTTTTCCCAGTTGTGATGTGGCCATACAGGGCTTAAACAAAGAATGTAGACTAAGTTATCACAACTTGAAAAAGTTCATATGTGAGAGAAAAAAAAATTGGTGGTATAGGAAATAGTGTCGGTCCACGGTCCAGTGTCAATGCCAGCCAAACCACACCGAATGTGCATAAGCGTCACATGATATTTAATCAGAGTGAAATTCATCCCAGCTACCATGAGGTCATCCTTTCCTTGAACAAAAAAACGTAGACTAAGTTATCACAACTTGAAAAAGGTCATACGCGAGAGAAAAAAATACATTGCTACACTTCCTTCTAGAAAAAAACTAACATATCACAATCTAAAAAAAAAAATCATGCACAACACAATAGAAACAGGTACGGTCACATATCCCACAATGGTCATGCAACTGTCCGAGTGGAAAAAATCACATTTCGTGGGATAGAATCAACATCGTGCACTACTACCAATGAAAAGAAATAGACACTTTCTAGCCATACTTCCCTACAGAAGAAAGATGCAAAGCAGACCTACATGAAACAAGTCAAAGACACTCCTTCCATTACATGTGCAATTTGCGATCAATTGAATTTCACAAAAAATGGTAAGTCTTTCACACTTGATTTGGAAGAAGAATACCTCCGATTGACAATACATGATAAAACATTTTCTCCAAGCTAGTCATGCACCAGCCAGCCAGCCAACTCAGCACCCGCATTCAATGAGGAAAGGTGCAGCCTTTCACGTTTGAATTTGAATGTGAAGGCATTTAATATTGTAAGGTTGTTAGAGCCATAGAGCCATGCCTATATGCAGACTGTAGTTAATAAAGGATATTTAATGGTTGTAAGGCTGCAATCTAGCTCTGATTTGGACTATACAACCATTTATTGGTAATTCAATGTAATTAAATGAGATTTGGGGAGGATGGAGGGAAGAGCTCGAAGAGCCCCCTCATGTAAAAGATATTTGATATGGTTTTGGGTAGGTAGCAAGAGTTAGAGAAGAGAGCAGAGAGGAGGAGCTGAGTCTCTATCAAAGTCTGAGCTCAGGAACACCTTGTAAAGGAGGCATTTGATATTAATACAAACCAGAGTTTTTTTTCCTCCATATTGTCTATGTTGTGTGAATGTCTATGTGTGTTCTCTTTATGTTGTGAATGTATGTTGTAGATGTGCGTTTATAGGGACAGATAGGTTCTGCTATCTATAGATTTCTTTGATTTCAGGTTGGAGTTATTTGAGGCTTCATGCCAAGAGGGCATGACAAAACGTTGTGGGTTCTGATAGTTAGTGCTTAGATACCACTTCCAATTCTACGGAATTTGGACAGGGACATGCTAGGAGGGCACACCAACTAAAATCACTGACTCAGAGGAAGACCTCAAGGTTCTGGAATACCTTGGAGGTGAGACTGTGCAGTGGAGGACACAGTAGAAGACATGATCTCTCAGGAGTTTTGTAGAGCTTTGCCAAGAGGGCATTGAGCAGGTGCATAGAGTGAAAATAAGAAATCTATTAAGTTCAGGAGGAAGATATAACTAATGAGGGTTATATAGAGGTTTGCCAGGAGGGCATTGAGCACAGACACATAGTGCTGAGGAGGAAATCTGTTGTGAGTTCATAAAGAAACAAAATCACGGAGGATTTTCGACACTCTGCCATGAGGGCACTGAGTAGGTGCCAGTGTGCACAGAGAGAACTCTTTGAGTTCAAGGACAGAGAAGAGTCCAAGGAGGGATCTTCACAGGGTTTTTGAACACCCTGTAGACTCAGGAAGAAGTTTTCTTGAGCAAAGGAGTGCCATGAGGGAATCATATTCTCCATATAAAAGAGAAGGAAAAAGGATTAATTCCTTAGAGGTCGAAGCTATAGGAAAAGCTTAGGAAGGGTAGCACCATTGTGCATGCAGAGACTCTATCAGATGCACAGAAGTCAAAGAATCCTTTGAGTATTTAAAGAGAGAATGTTAGGAGGAGTAGTGATTTTACGCACAGGTCATAGCTGAAAAGATCGCAGAGGCCGAAAGAGCGAATTCTTTGGAGAGTTTAAAAATCCTAAAAGCTCAAGAGGGGAAACGTCATTGAATACATAGTCGAGACCTTTTAAAGGTTTGTAGAGCTCGTAGAGTAAAGAAGAAAAGGTCGAGGCCTTTAGTATTTGGGAAATATTCCAAAGTTAGGGAAGAAAGTGCATGCTCAACAGGAGGAGCACAGCTGCCATCGGATCAGCTGAGAAGATCTGGACCATATATTCGTTTCCAGGCAGCGTAGGAGGGGCGTAGCAGAAGAACAAGTCTGAGATATCATATCTGGGTACATGGACCGATAACCATCGAATTTGTGGAAATATGCAAGAGGTTTAAATCCTCACGTGCAGAGCAGAGAATCCGAAAAGTCCCGACAGGGTAGAGGTATCGGGATTTCAGACTTTAGGAATTCGTAGGTTCAGAGGACAAAGGACTCGAGATTAGGACTCACAGGTCCTGAAGTCTCGAAGATATATGAGTCATCCATCTAAGAAGGATAGGTGTCGCGAGATCTTTTCATATCAGGGATTCGGATATTGGGAAGCAAAGAAGGGAGTCTTTCGGCTTCGCTACTAGCGAAGTCCCGAAATGATTTGGACCATCCATCTGTGGAGGACATGTGGATGGGATCGTGGAGTCCATCGGGATTTTGGATACCAGTTATTTGAGAGAAAAGAGGATAAGTGTCATAGGGGTCATGAAGTTCCGAAACACAAAACCCCGAAAACTCCGAAAGAAAAGGGAGGACATGTGGTAGTAGAGCGAGGATATCGATATTTCAGATATCGAGAAATCCAAAGAGAAGGGACTGGGAGAACCTTGCCTTGGGAAAGCCTGAAACGCAAAAACCCGAAGTCATTGAGAAAAAGCACGGGTTATGGAGATCTAAGGTATTTGTCATCATTTCGAATTTCAGAACATTGGGAGTTTTGAGGACAAGAGAGCCAAGCCTTTCGGCGTTGGAAACTCTGAAAACGCGAAAGAAGGAGAAAGTCGAGGCATAGGCATATCAGATTTTTGGAAGTTGGCTTTCCAGAAGTCCAGAAGACAGGGTGTTGCATCAAAAGTGGTATCAGAGATACTTTCTGTTTATATACTGCAGACAGAGGGAGGCAGAGAAGAAAAAGAGCACTCTGATACACGCGAGTTGATGGTATCAGAGCTTGACTATGTTTGTATATTTCAGGTAGAGGGAGAAGGAAGGAAAATACTTTCATATACAACAAAGTGATATCAGAGGCAGCTTGCAGAGACAGGCAGAAGGATTATAGAGTGATGGAAGCTCTGTGGTGATTGTTGTAGGTGCACAACAGTCAATAAATAGTTAGGTGGATTGTAAGGAGAGGCTGGAATCACTCTCAGTTGTAGAGTGACAACAACACGTTTTCCAAGAGGGCAGACAGGAACAAGAATATGGCTACGGAAGGCCATGGACGAGGTGGAAAGAACAACCATCAGCAGCAACCAAGCAAGGTTGAGATGGATAGAGAACTTGCTGAGACCAGGGTGAGGATGGAGGAACTTGCACTATGGGTGCAACAGGATACAACGTCGAGATGGGTATATGAATGGCCCATGAGGATGAAAGAAAAATGGCCAGTTAGGTCATTGATGGCCAAAATACACCACAGGTGGTTGAAAATATGGTTGAGGCATGCTGCAAACCTCAACAGACTAGAGGAAAAAATGGTTCAGGTGTGTGAACGAGAGGATGGGAGAAACCTCAGTAGTGAGGATGACATGGGATCAGTTGAAGATCTCAAAGACTTCCAAGAGGGAAGAACAAAAGTTCCCAATTTTCAGGAGGGCAATGAGATAAGATCACTGCGGGATCTCATAGATTGTCAAGAGGACAATCGGGGAATTTCACATTGCCAGGAGGGCAATGAAATGAGATCATTGTTGTATCTCATAGATTTCCAGGAGGATAGCGAGGGGAATTTATATTGCTAGGAGGGCAATGGAAAGAGATCAACAAAATATCTCAGCGATTGCCAGATGAGCAATAAGATGGGATCAGAGGATCTCATAGACTGTCAAGAGGACAGCAGGGAAATCCCATATTGCTAGGAGGGAAAGGGAGAGCAGATGAACTCAGAGTTGAGTTCATATAAGCAGATGCAGTAGATAGAGAGGGAGGATCAGAGGGATCTTCTAATGATTAGGGGAACTGGAATATTCCTACCAAGCAGCCCAGGGGAGGTCAAAGTCTGTATTGTAGATGCAACAACAACAAGAGAAAAACAACTAGATATGACTATCGGAGCATTGGAGCAGACACAGGTGTTTAACCAAGCAGTAGAGGAAGATGAGAATTCCAAGGAATGGCTCAACATTTTCAGCCAAGAAGATGAGAAGACTGCAACACTGAAGATCACAGCAGAAGAGGAGGCAAACAACATAGATTTTACTGATCTGTGTGAATAGTTAGAAGCTCTGGAGAGAAGGGTGATGGTGCAGAGCATGCACATCCAACAGATGAGGATGGAAACTGATGGAGGATATTTTGAGGTTGAGGAGAAGCTGGAAGGAGTTGGAGACATACCAACAAGAAGAATGGTAGCAACAACACTGTGAGAGATGATGACTGAACAACATATCAGTCAAGAGGGGATTGCAAAGGAGACTTAGTGCCACACAGGGAGAGATGATAGTCAAACTGTCAGATAAAGAGGCTGAGTAGTAGCTCAGTAATGAGATTGCAGAAGAGAAATATGCAACAGGGTGGCAAGTTAAGGCCACAAGAGATGGAATGGGATATCATGGTGATTTGCCCATTTTTAGAATGAATTTGCAGCAGAGGAAATTGTATGAATAGAGCCAGCCATTGCAACAGCTAGACGAGGTGATCGATGAGTTCAAGGGGCTGATGATCAAATCACAAGAAACTCTCAGCAAAGAGAAGCTGAGAAGAAGGGAGACTGCCAGAGCAGTAGCAAAGCAGCAACAGCAACAACAAAAAAGAGATGGAGTAGAGAGACAACTCCGAAGAGTTGTTTGGGATCTAGGAGGATTTCAACATCCAGGGTGGAGAGATCATGAGAAGGATCTCATGAATTTTTCAGCAGAGGAGTATGATGCAAGAGCATCTCTCCAAGCCAGCAATGCGCCTCCCAGCCAGCCATGATGTTTTCTTAAAATATGAAATTTATTTTTTGGGAGGATGTAATTCTATGTGCATTATATGTGAAAAACAAGAGTCTATATCATACTCTTCAGAATAAGAGTGCTTACTAAATATGGTTTGGCCAAATTCCTTTGGTGAGGCATTTCAAGGTATTTGCTTGCACTTGCTATGCCTTAATTATTAAGGAGAAAATAAAAAAGCATAATACAATGAGTGAAGAGTGCGTATTCATGGAGTACTAAAATAACACCAAGGCATATGATATTTATGATGAGGTAAAAAATAAATTCATTATTTCCATAGATTTAACGTTTCTTCAATCCTTCATTAATTACAAACCTATTGAGTGACAACTTGGTCATACGGATATATCCCCTCATGTAAAGAGATATCATGAATTTGATGATGATACTACACATATAGAAGGTGGTATCCCTATCTTGCATCAATCTCTAGAACAAATTTTAGAGGGGCCATATCCCCCTCATGAAGAAGTTCTATCCACTTAATCAAAACCTAAAGTTCATTTAGATGATGTGATTGAGAGTATTGAAAGGATGAACCTTGATTATAATTCAA
>ML788174.1:96562-110797 GCA_009831015.1 Picea engelmannii | reverse complement strand
ACACAGTTTTGCGCTTGTAGTTTTCTATTTGTCTTTTTTTGTTTTCATTTTATTTTTTCCCCTTTTCTTTGTTTTCATACAAACTGAAAATAGCTAAGAAACGACTTGAAAATGACAATTTAAGAGATGAAACATGTAATATATGTTGAGTCGTATGAAATATATGCACTCCATTATACATGACGACATTGATGAGGTGTTGCATAGAAATGGGATTTTTAGATGTAGAAGATTGTCTTTTCGATGCATTTCAGGTTCTACAACATTTCCATTATTCCTTGACTGAACTGTGCAATGGATTGATATATTATCTCTTGGGATGTTTAAAAAATGGTGACGTTGAGTTATTAGAGTCATATGAATACAATTTTCCATCTGATTTTCTTCAGTAGTTGGATGTAATACATGAAGTCACTACGTATTTTTCAAAGATGCGGTTGTCTGCATCTCCAATTCTGCCTGCACATGACAGGGGACTTTGGGGAGATACATTTTGTATACGGTGGTTGTCTAAGTGGATCAATATATCAATTGGAATATGGTCATTGATAAGAAAAACACGATATCTACTATTCAACAAAACTGCATCTAGCAATCCATATTGCATCTTGTTCCATGGTGCCAATCTTATCAGTGGTCATTATGAACCACTAATGTATAGAAAATTGTCCATATGCAAACTTGGAGGACCTCATATTTACTTGTCCCTCATTTGCAATGAACTTGAATCGCAGTGGAAATGGATTGTGCCTCACATAGGCCACCAAGCTTTGCAGATAGCAACAAATGTTGTATCTAGTTGTGGAGATCGTTTGTTCAATGCAATTTTTTGTTTGGTAGCACAGTCACTGTGCATTTACACTGTATAGTCCTTTTGCAATGAAATTATAGGCAAGAACCAACATAATTTTAGCTCCTTGCATCAACACCTTTAACCGTATCTCCTAGAAAATATGTCGGCAATTGGAAATTGGGAAGAATACCTTGTAAACATGGCACTGCCATATGAAAAAGGAAATTTGGAGCGTGGAATATTCTTTTTTCAATGGTTATCTATCATATTTAGAGTAAATATCTAGGTCTGGTCGGCCCTGCCAGATGGAACTGTCCATTTCTAGTCTATTGATTCAAATTACGATCGAACAATTGACATCCTTCTGTTAAAAACAGATATGACACATACCCATTATCAAACTTTTCATGGACATATCATTGGTTCAGGGTCCAAAGTCCATGCCACCCAAACCACATCGAATCTACATACATGTGGCATGATTTTTAATGAGAATGAAAATCCTCCTAGTTGTGATAAGGCCATATGGGGCTTAAACAAAAAATGTAGACTAGCTTATCACAACTTGAAAATGGTCATGCGTGAAATTTGTCCTAGTTGTGATGAGGCCATACAGGGCTTAAAAAAAAAATGTAGACTAATTTATCACAAGTTGAAAAAGTTCATATGTGAGAGAAATAAATTGGTGGTATAGGAAATAGTGTCGGTCCATGGTCCAATGTCAATGTCAACCAAACCACATCAAATGTGCATAAGTGTCACATGATATTTGATAAGAGTGAAACTCATCCCAACTACCATGAGGTCATCCGGCCCTTGAACAAGAAAACATAGACTAAGTTATCACAACTTGAAAAAGGTCATACATGAGAGAAAAAAATACATTGCTACACTTCCTTCTAGAGAAAAACTGACATATCACAATCTAAAAAAAATATTCATGCACAACACAATAGAAACAGGTATGGTCACATATCCCACAATGGTCATGCAACTGTCCGAGTGGAAAAAATCACATTTCGTGGGATAGAATCAACATCGTGCACTACTACCAATGAAAAAAAATAGACACCTTCTACCCACACTTCCCTACAGAAGAAAGATGCAAGGCAGACCTACATGAAACAAATCAAAGGCACTCCTTCCATTGCATGTGCAATTTGCGATCAATTGAATTTCACAAAAAATAGTAAGTCTTTCACGCTTGATTTGGAAGAAGAAAACCTCTGATTGACAATACATGATAAAACATTTTCCATTGGAAAACTTTTTCTTCCATGCAAACGGTCGTTTGAAAATGGAAAACTACCACAATTTGCAACCCCTAACCAAATAAGATGTAATACACCACTACCATATGTAAGTGCACAAACATAACTTGAAGAGAGACTTGCCTCTCTGCTAATTGCATTTGCACAAATTAGGCCCTAGGGCTATAAATGACCTCATATGGGCTTAATAGGATCAATTATTAATGTGCCTATTCAACTAGATGTTGTGCAAAAATCCTTGCCACAATTCATTAACTATACAATGACAATTTTTGTGGCTCTCAAAAGATGCTTGCAATACCAAAATGTGTATCAGACAGGAAAAGTGCATGTGCATGATTTTATGAAAGCATAAAAAGATTTATGTTCCAAGGTCCTCTACAGAGACAAAACATTTGTATAAATGAGAAATCGAACAATGTTCTTGTAGAAGAGGATGAGAACTCTACACAGAATCGTGAGAATGGTAGTGAATTTGATACAAGAGATGAATCGTAGAATGAAACACCTGCTGAGACATTGATGCATGGATTTACTGATTCACAGTGCATTCGTGACTTGTAAGACAAGATTGTCAAAATTGCACCTACTAAGGGGAAATGTCCACTTGGAATATTCAATGACAAATTCATTGAGGAAATGAACTTCCCAACACTCTTTTATGGATATTCACATCCCACATACATTACATAATGATTCAATTACCATAAAATAGTTCGATGGGAACTGCTACATTCAAGCGGTGACTTCTCGTGTCACATAAAAAAAAAAATTCTAATCAACGCGCATAATAATAGAGCAAGCATTGTCTCTCATGTGGGTCTGAATAAGAAAAGGTCAGTTACAAGGAAGAATTTTTTTGGCCAAGGATGTCAAGTACAAAGTAAACCTAGAAAAAATCCTGAAATCTGATTTTGATACATATATTTCAAAAGCATTCACATCTCTCCTGACTATTTGCAACAAAAAAAGAAAACTATTTTTCCAATGATCCGACAATTGGGCCCGCCAACATTTTTCATCACATTTACAAGTGAAGAGCATTGTTGGGATCCATTGGTGGTTGTGGTATCTGACTTGCATAGGAACAAGAAACATAAAAAACAAACCGATACACTGGAAAATAATGACATTGACTACCTCATAAGAAAATACCCAGTGACATGTACTCTCTACTATAGACAGAGAATAAATACTTTGATACAATTGATATGCCATGATGAAACGTTTTTCAAAAAATATTGAATCACTTCTTTTTACTGAATTCCAGAATAGGGGGAATGAACATGACCATGCACTGTTGTGGATAGAGGGTGCACCAATCTATAGAGCTGAGAACAATTCACAGATCTAGAAGTTTGTGGAGAAATATATAACATGAAACAAAGATCATTTGGTTCCATAACTTGCCAAATTTCATAGACATTATCATACAAGAAGTTGTAGAAAACAAAAAAACTCGCATTGCAGATACAAGTTCCCCGTGCTGACAATGAGAGAAACAAGAATCATAGAGCCACTTAGTTTAGAGGAAAATGTTGTCATTGAGAAATCTAAATCCTTGTTTTCATTTCTAGAACAAGGAGCATTTGACGAGTTTATGAGTATTAATGACTTCTTGACAAAGCTAAATCTATCAAAATATGAGTACATCCAAGCCACATAATGTATTCTTAAACAACCAACAATTTTCCTTAAACGAAAACTTTCCCATATCTGGAGCAAAACATTCTCCAAGGACATGCCAGTTATATGGAATGAAAATACAGATGCACAGTTGATGCAGGAGCATCTCTCCAAGCCATCCATGCACCAACTCACCAACCAACTTAGCGCACACATTCAGTGAAGAAAGGCACAACCCTTTCACGTATCTGAGTCGTACATCTAAGAAGGACATGTGTCACGAGATCCTTTCATATCGGGGATTCAAATATTGGAAAGAAGAGAAGGGATTCTTTCGGCTTCACTACTGGTGAAGTCCTGAAACGATCTGGACCATCTATCTATGGAGGACACGTGGATGAGATCGGGGAGTCCAACGAGATTTTGGATACCAGGGATTTGAGAGAACAGAGGATAAGTGTCGTAGGGGTCGCAAAGTTCTAAAATGCGAAACCCCAAAAACTCTGAAAGAACAGGGAGGACACATGTCAACAAAGAGAGGATATCGGTATTTCAGATATAGGGAAATCCAAAGAGCACGGACTGGGAGAACCTTGCCTCGGGAGAGCCTAAAATGCAGAAACCTGAAGTCGCTGAGAAAAAGAACGGGTTGTGAAGATCTAAGGTATTCGTGGTCATTTCGGATTTCAGAACATTGGGAGTTCTGAGGACAAGAGAACCAAGCCTTTCGGCATTGGAAACTCTGAAAATGCGAAAGAAGGAGAAATTTGTGGCATAGGCATATCAAATTTTAGGAAGTTGGCTTTCTGGGAGTCCAGAAGACAGGAGGCTGGGCAATTTTGCATTGAGAAAACCTCGAAAGGGACTCTGGTCATATGGGAAGTTGTCACATGGACCAAGATCTGGCCTATGGGGCTAATTACTGTGAGCGCCATTTCAACATTTTGGTATTTCGGTGATCGTGAGATCGAGGAGTGAAGGAGTCTCGACATCAGGACTCAAGGAGTCCCGGGACCCGAAATTCTGATTTCGGGGAAAAGTTCCACGGATGTATACAGAGGCCATGGGGAGAGTTAACGGACCTATGGATCGAATATTGGAGATTCCAGTAGGGAATCAAAAGAGTTGATTCGGCTCGAAGGCATTAAATAACGATCCTTAGACTGGGAGGTCGTGAAGTACCTGCTGAGGTTGGGGGTGCTGCGTCAAAAGTGGTAACAAATATACTTTTTGTTTATATACTACAGATAGAGGGAGGCAGAGAAGAAAAAAAGCACTCTGATACATGCCAGTTGATGGTATCAGAGATTGACTATGTTTGTATATTTTAGGCAGAGGGAGCAGGAAGGAAAATACTTTGATATACAACAAAGTGGTATCAGAGGCAGCTTGCAGAGATAATCAGAAGGAAGATAGAGTGATGGAATCTCTGTGGTGATTATTGCAGGTGTACAACAGTCAATAGAAAATCAGGTGGACTGTAAGGAGAGGCTGGAAGCACTCTCAATTGCAGAGTGAAAGAAAAAAGTTTTCCAGGAGGGAAGATGGGAACATGAATATGGCTATGGAAGTCCATGGACAAGGTGGAAAGAAGAACCATCAGTAGCAACCAAGCAAGGTTGAGATGGATAGAGAACTTTTCGAGATCAGGGTGAGGATGGATGAACTTGCACTATGGGTGCAACAGGATACAAGTTCGATATGGGTATATGAAAGGCCCATGAGGATGAAAGAAAAATGGCCAGTCAGGGCATTGATGGCCAAAAGACACCAGAGGCTGTTGAAAATATGGTTGAGGCATGTTGAAAACCTCAACGGACCAGAGGAGAAAATGGTTCAGGTGTGTGAACCAAAGGATGGGAGAAACCTCAGTAGTGAGGATGACATGGGATTAGTTGAAGATCTCAAAGACAACCAAGAGGATAGAACATAAATTCCCAATTGTGAGGAGGGAAATGAGATGAGATCACTACGGGATCTCATAGACTGTCAAGAGGATAGCCATCGAATTTCACATTTCCAGGAGGGAAATGAAATGAGATCATTGTGGGATCTCATAGACTGTCAGGAGGACAACGAAGGGAATTTATATTTCCAGGAGGGCAATGGAAAGAGATCAGCAAAAGATCTCAACGATTGCCAAATGAGAAATAAGATGGGATCAGAGGATCTCAAAGACTGTCAAGAGGACAGTAGGGAAATCCCATATTGCCAGGAGGGAAAGGGAGAGCATATGAACTCATAGTTGATTTCATATTAGCAGATCCAGTTGATAGAGAGGGAGGATTATAGAGATCTTCTAATGATTGGGGGAATTGGAATATTCCTACCAAGCAGCCCAAGAGAGGTCAAAGTTTGTATTGTAGATGCAACAACACAAGAGAAAAACAACCAAATGTGACTATCAGAGCATTGGAGCAGACACAGGTGTTTTCCCAAGAAATAGAGGAAGATGAGAATTCCAAGGAATGGCTCAACATTTTCAGCCAGGAAGCTGAGAAGACTGCAACACTAAAGCTCACAGCAGAAGAAGAGGCAAACAACATAGATTTTTTTACTCTGTGTGAACAGTTAAAATCCCTTGAGAGAAGGGTGATGGTGCAGAGCATGCACATCCAACAAATGAGGTTGGAAACTGATGGAGGATATTTTGAGGTTGAGGAGCAGCTGGAAGGAGTTGGAGACATACCATCAAGAGGAAAGGTAGCAACAACATTGTCAGAGATGATGACTGAACAACATATTAGTCAAGAGGGGACTGCAAAGGAGACTTCAGTAGAATGGACACTTAGTGCCACACAGGGAGAGATGACAGTTAAAATGTTAGATGAAGAGGTTGAGTAGCAGCCCAGTAATGAGATTGCAGAAGAGAAATCTGCAACAGCGTGGCAAGTTAAGGCCACAAGAGATGGCATGGGAGATCATGGTGATCTGCCCATTTGTAGAAAGAATTTGCAACAGAGGAGACTGCATGAATAGAGCCAGCCATTGTAGCAGTTGGATGAGGTGATCGATGAGATCAAGGGGCTGATGATCAGATCAGAAGAGACTGCCAGCAAGGAGATGCTGAGCATAAGGGAGACTGCTAGAGAAGTAGCAAAGCAACAATAACAACAACAACAAAGAGATGGAGTAGAGAGATAGCTCTGAAGAGTTGTTTGGGACCTAGGAGGATTTCAACAGCTAGGGTGGAGAGCTCATGACAAGGAGCTGATGAATTTTTCAGCAGAGGAGTATGATGCAGGAGCATCTCTCCAATCCATCCATGCACCAGCCAGCCAACCAATTGAGTGCACACATTCAATGAGGAAAGGCACAACCCTTTCACATTTTGAATTTGAATGTGAAGGCATTTAATATTGTAAGGCTGTTAGAACCATAGAGTCAGTCCTATATGCAGGTTGTAGTTAATAGATGATCTTTAATGGTTGTAAGGCTGCAATCTAGCTCCGTTTCGGACTAGACAACCATTTATTGGTAATTCAATGTAATTAAATGAGAGTTGGTGTGGATGGAGGGAAGAGCTCGAAGAGCCCCCTCATGTAAAATATCTTTGATCTTGTTTTGGGTAGGTAACAAGAGCTAGAGAAGAGAGCAGAGAGGAGGAGTCGAGACTCTGTCAAATTCTAAGCTCAGGAACACCTTGTAAAGGAGGAATTTGATATTAATACAATGTATGTTGTGAATGTATGTTATAGATGTGCGTTTACAGGGACATATAGGTTCTGGTATATGTAGATTTCTTTGATTTCAGGTTGGAGTTCTTTGAGGCTTCATGCCAAGAGGGCATGACAGAACATTGTTGGTTCTAATAGTCAGTGCTTAGAGAGCACTTGCAATTCTGCGGAATTTGGACAAGGACGTGCTAGGAGGGCACACCAACTAAAATCATTGACTCAGAGGAAGACCTCAAGTTTGTTGAATACCTTGGAGGTGAGACTGTGCATAGGGGGACATAGTAGAATACAATCTATGAGGAGTTCTATAGAGCTCTGCCAGGAGGGAATTGAGCAGAGGCACATAGTGTTGAGGAGGAAATTTGTTGTCAGTTCATAGAGAAACAAAATCACTGAGGATTTTGGACACTCTTCTAGGAGGGCATTGAGTAGATGCCAAAGCACACAGAGAGAACTCTTTGAGCTCAGAGACAGAGAAGAGTCCAAGGAGGGTTCTTCACAGGGTTGTTGAACACCCTATAGACTCAGTAAGAAGTTTTCTTGAGAAAAGGAGTGCCAGGAGGGCATCAGATTCTCCATCTGAAAGAGAAGGAAAAAGGATTAATTCCTTAGAGGTCGAAGCTACAGGAAAATCTCAGGAGGGGTAGCACCGTTGTGCATGCAGAGACTCTATCAGATGCGTAGAAGTCAAAGATTCCTTTTGAGGATTTAAAAAGAGAATCTCAGGAGGAGTAGTGCCTTTACGCACAGGTCATAGCTACAAAGATCGCAGAGGCCGAAATAGGGAACTCTTTGGAGAGTTTAAAAATCCTAAAAGATCAAGAGGGACAATGTCTTCGAATATGCAGTCGAGACCTTTTGAAGGGTTGTATATCTCACAGAGGAAAGAGTTCCAATGTTCGGGAAGAAAGCGCATTCTCAACAGGAGGAGCATAACTATTGTCGGATTAGTCGAGAAGATCTGGACCGTGAATTCATGTCCAGTCGGAGTAGGAAGGGCACAATGAAAGAATAGGTCTAAGACGTCAGATCTGGGTACATGGACTGACAGTTGTCAGATCTGTGGAAAGATGCACTAGGTTTAAATCCTCACTCGCAGAGGAGAGAATCCGAAAAGTCCCAATAGGGTAGAGGTATCGGGATTTTAGACTTCGCGAATTCAGAGGTTCAAAGGATGAAGGACTAGTGATTAGGACTCACGGGTCCTGAATTCCCAAAGGTATCTGAGGCATCCATCTAAGAAGGACAGGTGTCATGAGATCCTTTCATATCATGGATTCGGACATTGGGAAGAAGAGAAGGGAGTCTTTCCGCTTCATTACTGGCGAAGTCTTGAAACGATCTAGACCATCCATATGTGGAGGACACATGGAGGAGATCAGGGAGTCCACTGGGATTTTGGATACCGAGGATTTGAGAGAACAAAGGATAAGTGTCATAGGGGTCGCGAAGTTTCAAAACACGAAACCCCAAAAACTCCAAAAGAATGGGGTGGACACGTAGTAGCAGAGCTAGGATATCGATATTTCGAATACCGGGAAATCCAAAGAGAAAGGACTGGGAGAACCTTGCCTCGAGAAATCTCAAAAAACGGAAACCCGAAGTCACTGAGGAAAAGCACGGGTCACGGATATATAAGGTATTCATGATCATTTGGGAGTTCGAAACATTGGGATTTCCGAGGAGAAGAGAAACCAAGCCTTTCGGTATTGGAAAATCTGAAAACACGAAAGAAGGAGAAAGTCAAGGCATAGGCATATCATATTTTTGGAAGTCAACTTTTCGGGAGTCTAGAAGATAAGAGGTCGACTGATTTTGCGTCGATAAAACCTCGAACGGGACTGTGGTCATATGGGAAGTTGTCACATGGACTAAGATCTAGCCCATGGGGCTAATTACTGTGAGCACCATTCAACGTTTCAGTATTTCGATGATCGAGAGATCGAGGAGTCAAGAACTCTCAACATCGGGACTCAAGGAGTCCCGGGACCCGAAATTCTATTTTCTGGGAAAAGGTCCACGGACGTATACAGAGCTCGTGCAGAGAGTTAAAGGACATATGGATCGAATATTGGATATTTCAGGAGGGAATCAAAAGAGTCGATCTGGCTCGAACGCATTAGAGAACGATCCTTAGACCGGGAGGTCATGCAGTACCTGCTGAGGCAGGGGGTGCTGCGTCAGCAGTATGTCTGTAACATCCCGCTCTGGTGCACTGAGGGAACTTATTCTTTGAGGATACTTTCTCACAAGTGATCCGGATAATTATGCTATTAAAACTTTTGATTTTGATTATGAGGCATTATTGGATGATGACATGTTGTCTTTTCCATCTCAACATAGACAAGTGCTATTGACTAAGTTTTACTGAGTGTGCAGGATTTTGGACCTCAAGGATGCAGAGGCATCGATGGAACCCCTTGGACTTTAGATTGAGTCCGGGAGTGTGCCATTGGGGTTTGACTGTTTTACTATGATATTAGTGCATTTGATTGGGTGATATGATATGAATATGTTCTAACATGATTTGTTGATGATGTAGGATGACGATAGCTTGCCGACTAGACTCACATATGGAGTAAAGGGGTCATCCACGAATACCAGAGATGTTTAGGGAGAGGTGTGGACAACATCCCTGCCAAAATCTACTAGCACTCTCACCATGGCTCAAACTGTAGGTTAACAATTACCTAGTTCGAGAGGACCCATGATTTCGTGAGGGTAGGCTACGACAGTCCCTCACGATGATTCTAAGGAGAACACAATAAGGTGGGGGCCTTATTCCTTAGAATCCCTTAGTCTCCCAGAATTTGACCTGGCTAAGTGTTGACTCCAGGAGTTATTTATGTCTACCAAATCAGTCAAGAGGCGAGTGGCACCCTTGGAGCGCGTAGTGTGTCCTGAAGGGCGCGTCACGCAAAAAAACAAATGAGGCGAGTGGCACCCTTGGAGAACCTAGTGCGTCCTGAAGGGCACATAACATTGTTAATGATAGAGGGATGAACCTAGATGGCCCTAACACAAATAACATGATAAGTAATTTTTAAAACAATTTCCCTAATGAAATGTCGCCCAGTATGAAATATAAGGCTTACATCTAAATTACGCTAAAGGTAAAATTTTGTCTTCCAAAAAAAAATATAGTAATAGAAATAAAAACCACTTAAATAATAATTATGATCTTCGTTAAATCTTGTAACATGAAGGGAGTAAGAAATTTAATTTATTCATAAAAAATGGGTAAAATTTTGTTGGATTAAGATTAAAAAGGGAATTAATTGTTTTATTACATTGATAAATTAAAGTATACTAATTAAATAAGAAAAGGGAAAAAGGGTTAATTTTCACACCTGCCTTTTTGAGTTCTAAGTAAAAGGGGAAAGAGGGAAAAAAAAACTAGGGAAAAAGGGTAACATAAAAAGGGAAAAAGTGGAAACTAAGGGAAAAAGCGGAAAGTCAACTTAGTAAAGAATCTACCATTCAAGAGCTTCTAATTTTAAACTGAATTAGCAATTTAATAATAGGGAAAGCCTTTAAAACCTGTAAGGGAATTTGGGGACACCTAGGAGTGATTCTAGGAGTAACTCTAGGTGGGTGAGGGAAATAAGATAATTAATTAATTAAAGAAATTAAATAATGGAGGAATGAAGGGGATGTGGGACACTTGTACGGAGAGGAATTTTTAGGAAATTATTTTTAAAAATTTAATTAGATAAGATTTTAGGAAAGAAAGGAAGTTTGAAACTCTATAAAATGATGTAAGGAGAAGGATGAAGGATCATCTTCTGTTTGCATAATGTTAAGCTGCATAAATATCGACTTGACTGAATTACTTGTGGGAGTTGGGATACCCAGCTTGGAGAGGAGTGGTAGCTCGACCTTGCGAGGCAAGCTGGGAGCTAGACAAAATCTTTGGTTACTGTGCATGGCCCCTTTGAGGCTAGGGGGGCTAAGGGGGAAGAAGAGTACCCCTAGCATTGGCTGGCAGGTACCGGTTAAGTCTCAATGGTTGGCAAGCAGGAGTTGAATGGTGCGCAGGGATGACACTCGGAGCGAGCGATCTGGCAATGGTATGCTATCTTCATTTTTGTTTGGTAGATTGTATTAGGACTTATGCTTGGATATGATTATTTATTGGAAAGGTAAATTGATGTTTTCTAAGTTAATGAATGTAACTTTTCTTAGCCTAGATCGATGATTGTTGACTCCCATGGCCTTCATTCCCCATATGAATTGACAACCCTATGGTGATGATTGTGATCCATGTGATTGTTTAGCCTTTCGTCCCTATCTCGCCAGTCCTTGCTTGAGCAGTCGGTAAGGAGCATGATCTATGGTCATTGCCTTGGCGTTAAAAGACCTATGGATCTCAACGCCCTACTTTTTTGTGCAAGGATGGTGAAGTGAAGGATGAGCCCTTCAACCATCTAGCTCTGTTGTTGTCCTTGCCTGATTGTTTGACTTGCGCCTTCCAGTACGACCCGTGCATATGGTTTATTTTGCTTCCTTGTTGTTTATTTATTTTTGCGCTTTGACTAATAGAATCTCTACGATCCCTTCGACGAGTTATCCTTTGGCCCAGGCACTCTCTTACTATTGTCATCATCTTTATGTTGGTATCCCGAGATGTGAAAACCATTTAACTTTTACCTGCGTTTGTTCATGTAGATTGACTTGTTTTTATTATTCTGCATTATCATTATGTAATGGAGGTAAAAAACTTACCTCTACGATGGAAATTTTGTAACAGATGTAAAAACATATATATTACCTCTGTTATGTTAAATAGTTAATGGATGAAAAAGGTATTACTTCTGCATTGTCACTATGTAATGGAGGTAAAAACCTTACCTCTACGATGCTAATTTTGTAACAGATGAAAAATATAATATATATTACCTCTTCTATTTTAAATAGTTAATTGATGAAAAAGGTATTACTTTTGCATTGGTCATTATGAAATGGTTGTAAGATCTTGCCTCAGCGATAGTAAATATGTAACACATGTAAAGCACTGCCTCTGCGCTAGGATGAATGATGGTTGCATGTTATATGGAGACATAATTTTTTACCCTGAGTTAATACATATTTACAGTGAGGAATTTGTTTTATCTTGATAGGAGTGTTCTTGTTGTACTCTGTGTTTCATAAACTCAACACTGCATGTATTTACTAGAAGGCCAGATCTGGTTTAATGGTTAGCATTTGATTTGTGGATGGCGATTTTGATAGGCACATTTTGGATGTGACTTTTTATATACATTACTGAGTGGCTTTTGAATGCCCGCGTTTTTCCCTTCGAAAGGTTGAATGTTTGCCGATTGATTGCCCACAATTTTTTTTTTACTTTTAGATGAATGACAGTGATGTTAAAAATGCCCTCGAATGGATGCTATGGAGATTGATTGTTTGGTTGTTGCACACCCTCGATTTGTTGCTAGACAGATGAATCGGCCGCTGCCCTAAATGACCACGATATGCCCTTGTTAATGTGACCGAGATTTGCTTTAAACTACTAGTTTTTCCTTCCAACGATGATTTCGTTTTTCCTTTAATTAGTGGATTGTATTCCTGTATCTTTCCTTCAGATGAGACCTGGCATCCATGTTTCATACACAACAATTTGAGTTGCCTTGCCGGTTGAGAATGGGATGCATGCAAATTCATTTTGATTGGGGATTGCATCTAATCTCATTGTTATTTTCCACCGAGATAAAAAGAAGATTGACTGGATTCCATTTTGTCCTTTTCACACAATGAAATCCCTCGACACACTGCGCTGACATTCTCCCCTCACTTAGTGAAACTGTCGTTGTCCCTTTGAGAGTTCTGATGGTTTTACCTTCCTCCCGGCCTCCTTTACTACTGCGTACCTTTACCAATTCCATGCCAACTCTCATCCATGAGTGTTTATAATTCAGGTGTTTATTTTAAATCCTTGGAAAGTTTCATTTTTTATCTCTTGATGGGAATCATTTACTTGTTTGAATTATAATTTATGTCTGAGTTTAATATTACGCATTATGCCTGGGCATCAATACAGTAAGGGATCTTTTTTTAATGATTAAATCATATGTTGTACAGTGAAAGTAACACCCTGCAATACGTTGAGTGTAATATCAATGGTTGGAATCATTTTAGTTGTTTAAATTATAATTTATGCCTGAGTTTAAATAGTATACATTATGCATGTGTATCATTAAAGTAAAGGAATCCTTTTTAAGGTGTTTAAATTATATTTATACAGTGTAAAGAATACACTGCATTGAGTCGGCGTATTATTAATGGCATGAATTTGTAAGGTGTTAAATTATAAGGGATACACCACATTATGCCAAAGTGAATATTATTAAAGGCCTAATTATTTGCTTTTCATTTTTGTGCCTTGTTATTTTCTTTACGATAAATGCTCGGTTATTTATTATTAAATGCCATGTTATTAAATGCCTTGATTAATTTTCTCTATGTTAAAGTCTTTTGGTATTTTCTTCATTACTTCTTTTAATGGTAGCTCTCTAGTTTAAAATGGTTGCTATTGTCATCAAGATTAATGGCTAGTTGGAAGTAGTTTGGATTAAAGATGGGTTTCATATTTTACTTTGCTAGACTGGTTGCCTTTAATGTCTATTTGATTGTAAAGTAAAGGCTAAATTATAATTTAGACAATTTAGTTGGATTATAATTAATGATTAATTATGTTTTTATTATTAGCCAAGTAGAAGCCCAGACTTGCCTATTGATGTCTATCTAACATATATTTAGAGGGTTCCTTGATGACAAATTGTGATTTAAAGTTGTGAAATGGATTGGTTTTAAGACTAATGTAGATTGTACCTTATTGTCATATTGCATTTTAGACATGCTAAGT
>ML788174.1:23469-45759 GCA_009831015.1 Picea engelmannii | reverse complement strand
TCACTCAAATTGTTTCTTAAATGTTTGCACAGGGTGACGCCTTTCGACGGTTCTCACAGTATTAAGTGTTTACCTAACAGGTCTTCCAGCCTTAAATGTTTATTGTACATATGTGTTGCGATACAGTTTCGTTCAATATTTTTGATGGTGTTGTTTGCAGTGAAATTGTGCAATATTATTCTCCACTCACATCATTGGTTTAGTGGTTGATGCTTGTCTGTTGGTTAGTTCCATGCTTCTTGTTCTTGTTTGATTCAACTTTGCAAAGCTGAGGTCCTGTAGTTGCAGTTGGACCTATGCATGGTTGTTCATTGGTTTGTTGTTCTTCAACTTTTAAAGTTGTTGGACCTATTGTTGTGATTTGCATGTTTTGGGGCTGAGCTCTTGTCATCCCTTGTTGACGGTCAAGTTTTTGTGTCATCGTTTCGTTGTTGTTCCTTTTTTTCTACTTATTTTTTTGCACCTTGGAGGCAAGATTTTTCAATGGTAGGAGTCCCCGGCTTGAAATTTTGTTGCAGAACATATTTCTGTGTGGTCTTATTTTCTGTTCTTGGAAACCATGCATTTTCATATGCCAACTGCCACATCCTGGATATTGTGCCATAGATATTTCCAAAATTGCAATGCAAAGGGGTTTATAAAATGAATTGGGACCTGTCACAAGGGGAAACCATCCATCAGGGTTTAGTGACAGGGAAATCTTTTATTTTGTGGGTCAAAAAACTATGTCCACCTGTTGCCTTGGATTTGTCCTTTCTATTTTGTAGAACATCTTATGCCTCTGAGAATCTTGTAGGATGCACACCATGAATAGCTTCAAATGAATCTTTGTGCTTAGTAAATTTATAGTGTTATTTATTTGCATTGTTTCTTCTGTTTGGTACACTGTTCAGTGTAGGTTTGTTTTCTTGTCATCTGTTGTGGCGACTAGGGGGAATTTAATTTGACAAGAAGAAGGTTGAAGGATACATATCGGGATTGGTACACAGTTTTTCGCTTGTAGTTTTCTATTTATCTTTTTTTGGTTTTCATTTTATTTTTTCCCCTTTTCTTTGTTTTCATACAAACTTAAAATAGCTAAGAAACGACTTGAAAATGACAATTTAAGAGATGAAACACGTAATATATGTTGAGTCGTATGAAATATATGCCTTCCATTATACATGACGACATTGATGAGGTGTTGCATAGAAATGGGATTTTTAGATGTAGAAGATTGTCTTTTCGATGCATTTCAGGTTCTAGTGCATTTCCATTATTCCTTGACTGAATTGTGCAATGGATTGATAGATTATCTCTTGGGATGTTTAAAAAATGGTGATGTTGAGTTATTAGAGTCATATGAATACAATTTYCCATCTGATTTTCTTCGGTAGTTTCATGTAATACATGAAGTCACTACGTATTTTTCAAAGATGTGGTTGTCTGCATCTCCAATTATGCCTGCACATGAGAGGGGACTTTGGGGAGATACATTTTGTATACGGTGGTTGTCTAAGTGGATCAATATATCAATTGGAATATGGTCATTGATAATAAAAACAAGATATCTACTATTCAACAAAACTGCATCTAGCAATCCATATTGCATCTTGTTCCATGATGCCAATCTTATCAGTGGTCATTATGAACCACTAATGTATAGAAAATTGTCCATATGCAAACTTGGAGGACCTCATATTTACTTGTCCCTCATTTGCAATGAACTTGAATCGCAGTGGAAATGGATTGTGCCTCACATAGGCCACCAAGCTTTGCAGATAGCAACAAATGTTGTATCTGGTTGTGGAGATAGTTTTCTCAATGCATTTTTTTGTTTGGTAGAAACAGAGTTCGATGTGCAGTCACTATGAATTTACACTGTATAGTCCTTTTGCAATGAAATTATAGGAAATAACCAACAGACTTTCAGCTGCTTGCATCAACACCTTTAACCGTATCTCCTAGAAAATATGTCATCAATTGGAAATTGGGAAGAATACCTTGTAAACATGGCACTGCCATATGAAAAAGGAAATTTGGAGGGTGGAATATTCTTTTTTCAATGGTTATCTATCATAGTCAGAGTAAATATCTAGGTCTGGTCGGCCCTGCCAGATGGAACTCTCCATTCCTAGTCTATTGATTCAAATTACGATCGAACAATTGACATCCTCCTCTTAAAAACAAATATGACACATACCCATTATCAAACTTTTCTTGGACATATCACTGGTTCAGGGTCCAAAGTCCATGCCACCCAAACCACATCGAATCTACATACATGTGGCGTGATTTTTAATGAGAATGAAACTCCTCCTAGTTGTGATAAGGCCATATGGGGCTTAAACAAAAAATGTAGACTAACTTATCACAACTTGAAAATGGTCATGCGTGAAATTTGTCCCAGTTGTGATGAGGCCATACAGGGCTTAAACAAAAAATGTAGACTAATTTATCACAAGTTGAAAAAGTTCATATGTGAGAGAAATAAATTGGTGGTATAGGAAATAGTGTCGGTCCATGGTCCAATGCCAATGTCAACCAAACCACATCAAATGTGCATAAGTGTCGCATGATATTTGATCAGAGTGAAACTCATCCCAACTACCATGAGGTCATCCTTCCCTTGAACAAAAAAACATAGACTAAGTTATCACAACTTGAAAAAGGTCATACATGAGAGAAAAAAATACATTGCTACACTTCCTTCTAGAGAAAAACTGACATATCACAATCTAAAAAAAATATTCATGCACAACACAATAGAAACAGGTATGGCCACATATCCCATAATGGTCATGCAACTGTCCGAGTGGAAAAAATCACATTTCATGGGATAGAATCAACATCGTGCACTACTACCAATGAAAAACAATAGACACTTTCTACCCACACTTCCCTATAGAAGAAATATGCAAGGCAGACCTACATGAAACAAATCAAAGACACTCCTTCCATTGCATGTGCAATTTGCGATCAATTGAATTTCACAAAAAATAGTAAGTCTTTCACGCTTGATTTGGAAGAAGAAAACCTTTGATTGACAATACATGATAAAACATTTTCCATTGGAAAACTTTTTCTTCCATGCAAACGGTCGTTTGAAAATGGAAAACTACCACAATTTGCAACCCCTAACCAAATAAGATGTAATACACCACTACCATATGTAAGTGCACTTACATAACTCGAAGAGAGACTTGCCTCTCTGCTAATTGCATTTGCACAGATCATGCCCTAGGGCTATAAATGACCTCATATGGGATTAATAGGATCAATTATTAATGTGCCTATTCAACTAGATGTTGTGCAAAAAGCCTTGCCACAATTCATTAACTATACAATGACAATTTTTGTGGCTCTCAAAAGATGCTTGCAATACAAAAATGTGTATCAGACAGGAAAAGTGCGTGTGCATGATTTTATGAAAGGATTAAAAGATTTATGTTCCAAGGTCCTCTACAGAGACAAAACATTGGTATAAATGAGAAATCTAACAATGTTCTTTTAGAAGAGTATGAGAACTCTACATAGACTCATGAGAATGCTAGTGAATTTGATACAAGATATGAATCGTAGAATGAAACACCTACTGAGACATTGATGCATGGATTTACTGATTCACAGTGCATTCGTGACTTGTAAGACAAGATTGTCAAAATTGCACCTACTGAGGGGAAACGTCCACTTGGAATATTCAATGACAAATTCATTGAGGAAATGAACTTCCCAACACTCTTTTATGGATATTCACATCCCACATACATTACATAATGATTCAATTACCATAAAATAGTTCGTGGGAAATGCTACATTCAAGCGGTGACTTCTCGTGTCACATAAAAAAAAAAAATCTAATCAACGCGCATAATAATAGAGAAAGCATTGTCTCTCATGTGGTTCTGAATAAGAAAAGGTCAGTTACAAGGAAGAATTTTTTTGGCCAAGGATGTCAAGTACAAACTAAACCTAGAAAAAATCCTGAAATATGATATTGGATACATATATTTCAAAAGCATTCACATCTCTCCAGACTATTTGCAACAAAAAAAGAAAACTATTTTTCCAATGATCCGACAATTGGGCCTGCCAACATTTTTCATCACGTTTACAAGTGAAGAGCATTGTTGGGATCCATTGGTGGCTGTGGTATCTCACTTGCATAGGAACAAGAAACATAAAAAACAAACCGATACACTAGAAAATAATGACATTGACTACCTCATAAGAAAATACCCAGTGATATGTACTCTCTACTATAGACAGAGAATAAATGCTTTGATACAATTGATATGCCATGATGAAACGTTTTTCAAAAAATATTGAATCACTTTTTTTTACTGAATTCCAGAATAGGGGGAATGAACATGACCATGCACTGTTGTGGATAGAGGGTGAACCAATATATAGAGCTAACAACAATTCACAGATCGAGAAGTTTGTGGAGAAATATATAACATGAAACAAATATCATTTGGTTCCAGAACTTGCCAAATTTCATAGACATTATCATACAAGAAGTTGTAGAAAACAAAAAAACTTGCATTGCAGATACAACTTCCCCGTGCCGACAATGAGAGAAAAAAGAATCATAGAGCCACTTAGTTTAGAGGAAAATGTTGCCGTTGAGAAATCTAAATCCTTGTTTTCATTTCTAGAACAAGGAGCATTTGACGAGTTTATGAGTTTTAATGACTTCTTGACAAAGCTAAATCTATCAAAATATGAGTACATCCAAGCGACATAATGTATGCTTAAACAACCAACAATTTTCCTTAAACGAAAACTTTCCCATATCTAGAGAAAAACATTCTCCAAGGACATGTCAGTTATCTGGAATGAAAATACAGATGCACAGTTGATGCAGGAGCATCTCTCCAAGCCATCCATGCACCATCTAGCCAACCAACTTAGCGCACACATTCAATGAGGAAAGGCACATCCCTTTCACGTATCTGAGTCATACATCTAAGAAGGACATGTGTCGCGAGATCCTTTCATATCGGGGATTCAAATATTTGGAAGCAGAGAAGGGAGTCTTTCAGCTTCGCTACTGGTGAAGTCCTGAAACGACCTGGACCATCCATCTGTGGAGGACACGTGGATGAGATCGGGGAGTCCACTGAGATTTTGGATACCAGGGATTTGAGAGAACAGAGGATAAGTGTCGTAGGGGTCACAAAGTTCTAAAACGCGAAACCCCAAAAACTCAGAAAGAACAGGGAGGACACGTGGCAACAGAGAGAGGATATCGGTATTTAAGATATAGTGAAATCCAAAGAGCAGGGACTGGGAGAACCTTGCCTCGGGATAGCCTGAAATGCAGAAACCTGAAGTCGTTGAGAAAAAGAACGGGTTGCGAAGATCTAAGGTATTCGTGGTCATTTCGGATTTCAAAACATTGAGAGTTCTGAGGACAAGAGAACCAAGCCTTTCGACATTGGAAACTCTGAAAACATGAAAGAAGGAGAAAGTCGGGGCATAGGCATATCAAATTTTAGGAAGTTGGCTTTCTGGGAGTCCAGAAGACAGGAGGCTGGGCAATTTTGCGTTGAGAAAACCTCGAAAGGGACTCTAGTCATATGGGAAATTGTCACATGGACCAAGATCTGGCCTAGGGGGCTAATTACTGTGAGCGCCATTTTGGCATTTCGGTATTTCGGTGATCGGGAGATCGAGGAGTGAAGGAGTCTCGACAACAGGACTCAAGGAGTCCCGAGACCCGGAATTCTGATTTCTGGAAAAAGTTCCACAGATGTATACAGAGGCCATGGGGAGAGTTAAATGACTTATGGATCGAATATTGGAGATTCTAGTAGGGAATCAAAAGAGTTGATTCGGATCGAAGGCATTAAAGAACGATCCTTAGACTGGGAGGTAATGCAGTACCTGCTGAGGCTGGGGGTGCTGCGTCAAAAGTGGTAAAATAGATACTTTTTGTTTATATACTACAGATAGAGGGAGGCAGAGAAGAAAAAGAGCACTTTCATACATGCCAGTTGATGGTATCAGAGCTTGACTATGTTTGTATATTTTAGGCAGAGGGAGCAGGAAGGAAAATACTTTGATATACAACAAAGTGGTATCAGAGGCAGCTTGCAGAGACAAGCAGAAGGAAGATAGAGTGATGGAATATCTGTGGTGATTATTGTAGGTGCGCAATAGTCAATAGACAATCCGGCAGACTGTAAGGAGAGGTTGGAAGCACTCTCAGTTGCAGAGTGAAAGAATTTTTTTTTCCAGGAGGGAAGATGGGAACAGGAATATGGCTATGGAAGGCCATCGACAAGGTGGAAAGAAGAACCATCAGTAGCAACCAAGCAAGGTTGATATGGATAGAGAACTTTTCGAGATCAGGGCGAGGATGGATGAACTTGCTCTATGGGTGCAACAAGATACAAGTTCGAGATGGGTATATGAAAGGCCCATGAGGATGAAAGAAAAATGGTCAGTCAGGGCATTGATGGCCAAAAGACACCAGAGGTTGCTGAAAATATGGTTGAGGCATGTTGAAAACCTCAACAGACCAAAGGAGAAAATGGTTTAGGTGTGTGAACCAGAGGATGGGAGAAACCTCAGTAGTGAGGATGACATGGGATTAGCTGAAGATATCAAAGACAACCAAGAGGACAGAACATAAATTCCCAATTGTGAGGAGGGAAATGAGATGAGATCACTGCAGGATCTCATAGACTGTCAAGAGGATAGCCAGGGAATTTCACATTTCTAGGAGGGAAATGAAATGAGATCATTGCGGGATCTCATAGACTGTTAGGATGAAAGCGAAGGGAATTTATATTTCCAGGAGGGAAATGGAAAGAGATCAGTAGAATATCTCAACGATTTCCAAATGAGAAATAAGATGGGATCAGAGGATCTCATAGACTGTCAAGAGGACAGTAGGGAAATCCCATATTGCCAGGAGGGAAAGGGAGAGTAGATGAACTCAGAGTTGATTTCATATTAGCAGATCTTGTTGATAGAGAGGGAGGATTAGAGGGATCTTCTAATGATTGGGGGAATTGGAATATTCCTACCAAGCAACCCAAGAGAGGTCAAAGTCTGTATTGTAGATGCATCAACACAAGAGAAAAACAACCAGATGTGACTATCAGAGAATTGGAGCAGACACAGGTGTTTTCCCAAGAAGTAGAGGAAGACGAGCATTCCAAGGAATGGCTCAACATTTTTAGCCAGGAAGCTGAGAAGACTGCAACACTAAAGCTCACAGCAGAAGAAGAGGCAAACAACATAGATTTTGTTGCTCTGTGTGAACAGTTAAAAGCCGTGGAGAGAAGGGTGATGGTGCAGAGCATGCACATCCAACGGATGAGGTTGGAAATTGATGGAGGAAATTTTGAGGTTGAGGAGCAAATGGAAGGAGTTGCCGATATACCAGCAAGAGGAAAGGTAGCAACAACATTGTCAGAGATGATGACTGAACAACATATTAGTCAAGAGGGGACTGCAAAGGAAACTTCAGTAGAGTGGACACTTAGTGCCACACAGGGAGAGATGACAGTAAAAATGTTAGATGAAGAGGTTGAGAAGCAGCTCAGTAATGAGATTGCAGAAGAGAAATCTGCAACAACATGGCAAGTTAAGGCCACAAGAGATGGCATGGGAGATCATGGTGATCTGCCCATTTGTAGAAAGAATTTGTAGCAGAGGAGACTGCATGAATAGAGCTAGCCATTGTAGCAGCTGGACGAGGTGATCGATGAGATCAAGGGGATGATGATCAGTTCACAAGAGACTTCCAGCAAGGAGAAGCTGAGCAGAAGGGAAACTGCTAGAGCAGCAGCAAAGCAACAATAACAACAACAACAAAGAGATGGAGTAGAGAGATAGCTCTGAAGAGTTGTTTGGGACCTAGTAGGATTTCAACAGCTAGGGTGGAGAGCTCATGAGAAGGATATCATGAATTTTTCTGCAGAGGAGTATGATGCAGGAGCATCTCTCCAAGCCAGCCATGCACCAGCCAGCCATCCAACTGAGCGGACACATTCAATGAGGAAAGGCACAACCCTTTCACATTTTGAATTTGAATGTGAAGGCATTTAATATTGTAAGGTTGTTAGAACCATAGAGTCAATCCTATATGCAGGTTGTAGTTAATAGATGATCTTTAATGGTTGTAAGGCTACAATCTATCTTTGTTTCAGACTAGACAACCATTTATTGGTAATTCAATGTAATTAAATGAGAGTTGGTGAGGATGGAGGGAAGAGCTCGAAGAGCCCCATCATGTAAAAGATCTTTGATCTTGTTTTGGGTAGGTAGCAATATCTAGAGAAGAGGGCAGAGAGGAGGAGCCGAGACTCTGTCAAAGTCTAAGCTCAGGAACACCTTGTAAAGGAGGAATTTGATATCAATACAAACCAGAGCAGTTTTTCCTGCATATTGTCTATGTTGTGTGAATGTCTATGGATGTTCTATTTATGCTGTGAATGTATGTTATAGATGTGAGTTTACAGGGACATATAGGTTCTGGTATATGTAGATTTCTTTGATTTCAGGTTGGAGTTCTTTGAGGCTTCATGCCAAGAGGGCATGACAGAACATTGTTGGTTCTAATAGTCAGTTCTTAGAGAGCACTTGCAATTCTGCGGAATTTGGACAAGGACGTGCTAGGAGGGCACACCAACTAAAATCATTGACTCAGAGGAATACCTCAAGTTTATTGAATACCTTGGAGGTGAGACTGTGCATAGGTGGAAATAGTAGAAGAAAATCTCTGAGGAGTTCTATAGAGCTCTGCCAGGAGGGAATTGAGCAGAGGCACATAGTGTTGAGGAGGAAATTTGTTGTTAGTTCATAGAGAAACATAATCACTGAGGATTTTGGACACTCTTCTAGGAGGGCATTGAGTAGATGCCAGAGCACACAGAGAGAAATCTTTGATCTCAGAGACAGAGAAGAGTCCAAGGAGGGTTCTTCACAGGGTTGTTGAACACCCTATAGAATCAGTAAGAAGTTTGCTTGAGCAAAGGAGTGCCAGGAGGGCATCAGATTCTCCATCTGAAAGAGAAGGAAAAAGGATTAATTCCTTAGAGGTCGAAGCTACAGGAAAATCTCAGGAGGGGTAGCACCGTTGTGCATGCAGAGACTCTATCAGATGCGTAGAAGTCAAAGATTCCTTTGAGGATTTAAAGAGAGAATCTCAGGAGGAGTAGCGCCTTTATGCACAGGTCATAGCTACAAAGATCGCAGAGGCCGAAATACGGAACTCTTTGAAGAGTTTAAAAATTATGAAAGATCAAGAGGGACAGTATCTTCAAATATGCAGTAGAGACCTTTTGAAGGGTTGTATATCTCACAGAGGAAAGAAGAAAAGGTCAAGGCCTTTAGCATTTGGTAAATCTTCCAATGTTCGGGAAGAAAGCGCATTCTCAACAGGAGGATCATTGCTGCTGTCGGATTAGTCGAGAAGATCTGGACTGTGGATTCATGTCCAGTCAGAGTAGGAAGGGCACAGTGAAAGAACAGGTCTGAGCCATCAGATCTGGGTACAAGGACCGACAACCATCATATCTGTGGAAAGATGCACGAGGTTTAAATCCTCACTCGCAGAGGAGAGAATCCAAAAAGTCCCAATAGGGTAGAGGTATCGGGATTTTAGACTTCGGGAATTCAGATGTTCAGAGGATGAAGGACCAGATATTAGGACTCACGGGTCCTAAATTCCAAAAGGTATCTGGGGCATCCATCTAAGAAGGACAGGTGTCATGAGATCCTTTCATATCAGGGATTCGGACATTGGGAAGAAGAGAAGGGAGTCTTTCTTCTTCACTATTGGCGAAGTCCTAAAACGATCTGGACCATCCATCTGTGGAGGACATGTGGAGGAGATCAGGGAGTCCACTGGGATTTTGGATACCGGGGATTTGAGAGAAAAAAAGATAAGTGTCATAGGGGTCGCGAAGTTTCAAAACACGAAACCCCAAAAAATCCAAAAGAATGGGGTGGACACGTGGTAGCAGAGCTAGGATATCGATATTTCGAATACCGGGAAATCCAAAGAGAAAGGACTGGGAGAACCTTGCCTCGAGAAATCTCGAAACACTAAAACCCAAAGTCACTGATGAAAAGCATGGGTCACGGATATATAAGGTATTCATGGTCATTTGGGAGTTTGAAACATTGGGATTTCTTAGGACAAGAGAACCAAGCCTTTCGGTATTGGAAAATCCGAAAACACGAAAGAAGGAGAAAGTTGGGGCATAGGCATATCATCTTTTTGGAAGTCAACTTTCTGGGAGTCTAGAAGATAGGAGGTCGAGTGATTTTGCGTCGAGAAAACCTCGAAGGGGACTGCGGTCATATGGGAAGTTGTCACATGGACTAAGATCTAGCCCAGGGGGATAATTACTATGAGCACCATTCAACGTTTCAGTATTTCAGTGATCGATAGATCGAGGAGTCAAGAACTCTCAACATCAGGACTCAAGGAGTCCCGGGACCCGAAATTCTATTTTCTGGGAAAAGGTCCATGGACATATACAAAGGTCGTGCAGAGAGTTAAAGGACCTATGGATCGAATATTGGAGATTTCAGGAGGGAATCAAAAGAGTCGATCTGGCTCGAAGGCATTCGAGAACAATCCTTAGACCGGGAGGTCATGCAGTACCTGCTGAGGTAGGGGGTGTTGCGTTAGCAGTATGTCTGTAACATCCCGCTCTGGCGCAGTGAGGGAACTTATTCTTTGAGGATACTTTCTCACAAGTGATCAGGATAATTATGCTATTAAAACTTTTGATTTTGATTATGAGGCATTATGGGATGATGACATGTTGTCTTTTCCATCTCAACATAGAAAAGTGCTATTGACTCAGTTTTAATTTGTTCATAAAAAAAGGGTAAAATTTTGTTGGATTAAAATTAAAAAGGGAATTAATTGTTTTATTACATTGATAAATTAAAGTATACTAATTAGATAAGAAAAGGGAAAAAGGGTTAATTTTCACACCTACCTTTTTGAGTTCTAAGTAAAAGGGGAAAGAGGAAAAAAAAAAACTAGGGAAAAAGGGTAGCATAAAAAGGGAAAAAGGGGAAACTAAGGGAAAAAGCGGAAAGTCAACTTAGTAAAGAATATACCATTCAAGAGCTTCTAATTTTAAACTGAATTAGCAATTTAATAATAGGGAAAGCGTTTAAAACCTGTAAGGGAATTTGGGGACACCTAGGAGTGATTCTAGGAGTAACTCTAGGTGGGTGAGCGAAATAATATAATTAATTAATTAAAGAAATTAAATAATGGAGGAATGAAGGGGATGTGGGACACTTGTATGGAGAGGAATTTTTAGGAAATTATTTTAAAAAATTTAATTAAATAAAATTTTAGAAAACAAAGGAAGTTTGAAACTCTATAAACTGATGTAAGGAGAAGGATGAAGGATCATCTTTTGTTTTCATAATGTTACGCAGCAGAAATATCGACTTGACTGATTTACTTGTGGGAGTTGGGATACCCAGCTTGGAGAGGAGTGGTAGCTCGGCCTTGAGAGGGAAGCTGAGAGCTAGGCGAAATCTTTGGTTAGTGTGCATGGCCCCGTTGAGGCTCGGGGGGCTAAGGGGGAAGAAGAGTACCCCTAGCATTGGCTGGGAGGTACCGGTGAAGTCTCGATGGTTGGCAAGTAGGAGTTGAATGGTGCATAGGGAAGACACTCGGAGCGAGAGATCCGGCAATGGTATGCTATCTTCATTTTTGTTTGGTAGATTGTATTAGGACTTATGCTTGGATCTGATTATTTATTGGAAAGGTAAATTGATGTTTTCTAAGTTAATGAATGTAACTTTTCTTAGCCTAGATCGATGATTGTTGACTCCCATGGCCTTCCTTCCCCATATGAATTGACAACCATGTGGTGATGATTGTGATCCATGTGATTGTTTAGCCTTTCGTCATTATCTCGCCAGTCCTTTCTTGAGCAGTCGGTAAGGAGCATGATCTACGGTCATTGCCTTGGCGTTAAAAGACCTATGGATCTCAATGCCCTGCTTTTTTGTGCAAGTATGGTGAAGTGAAGGACGAGCCCTTCAACCATCTAGCTCTGTTGTTGTCCTTGCCTGATTGTTTGACTTGCACCTTCCAGTACGACCCCTGCGTATGGTTTATTTTGCTTCCTTGTTGTTTATTTATTTTTGCGCTTTGAGTGATAGAATCTCTGCGATCCCTTCGACAAGTTATCCTTTGGCCCATGCATTCTCTTACTATTGTCATCATCTTTACGTTGGTATCCCGAGATGTGAAAACCATTTAACTTTTACCTGTGTTTGTTCATGTAGATTGACTTTTTTTTATTATTCTGCGTTGTCATTATGTAATGGAGGTAAAAAACTTACCTCTACGATGGAAATTTTGTAACAGATGTAAAAACATATATATTACCTCTGCTATGTTAAATAGTTAATGGATGAAAAAGGTATTACTTCTGCATTGTCACTATGTAATCGAGGTAAAAACCTTACCTCTACGATGGTAATTTTGTAATAGATGAAAAATATATATATATTACCTCTACTATTTTAAATAGTTAATGGATGAAAAAGGTATTACTTTCGCATTGGTCATTATGAAATTGTTGTAAGATCTTGCCTCAGCGATAGTAAATATGTAACACATGTAAAGAACTACCTCTGCGCAAGGATGAATGATGGTTTCATGTTATATGGAGACAGAATTTTTTTACTCTGAGTTAATACATATTTACAGTGAGGAATGTGTTTTATCTTGATAGGAGTGTTCTTGTTGTACTCTGTGTTTCATAAACTCAACACTGCATGTATTTACTGGAAGGCTAGATCTAGTTTAATGGTTAGCATTTGATTTGTGGATGGCGATTTTGATAGGCACATTTTGGCTGTGACTTTTTATATACATTACTGAGTGGCTTTTGAATGCCCGCGTTTTTCCCTTCGAAAGGTTGAATGTTTGCCGATTGATTGCCCACATTTTTTTTTTTTACTTTTAAACAAATGACAGTGATGTTGAAAATTCCCTCGAATGCATGCTATGGAGATTGACTGTTTGGTTGTTGCACACAGTCGATTTGTTGTTAGACAGATGACTCGGTCGCTGCCCTAAATGACCACGATATGCCCTTGTTAATGTGACTGAGATTTGCTTTAAATTACTAGTTTTTCCTTCCAACGATGATTTCGTTTTTCCTTTAATTAGTGGATTGTATTCCTGTAGCTTTCCTTCAGTTGAGACTTGGCATTCATGTTTCATACACAACAATTTGAGTTTCCTTGCCGGTTGAGAATGGGATGCATGCAAATTCATTTTGATTGGGGATTGCATTTAATCTCATTGTTATTTTCCACCGAGATAAAAAGAAGATTGATTGGATTCCATTTTGTCCTTTTCACACAATGAAATCCCTCGATGCACTGCGCTGACATTCTCCCCTCACTTAGCGAAACTGTCATTGTCCCTCTGAGAGTTCTGATGCTTTTACCTTCCTCCTGACCTCCTTTACTACTGCGTACCTTTACCAATTCCATGCCAACTCTCATCCATGAGTGTTTATAATTTTGGCGTTTCCTTTAAATCCTTGGAAAGTTTCATTTTTTATCTCTCGATGGGAATCATTTACTTGTTTAAATTATAATTTATGTCTGAGTTTAATATTACGCATTATGCCTGGGCATCAATACAGTAAGGGATCTTTTTTTAATGATTAAATCATATGTTGTACAGTGAAAGTAACACCCTGCAATACGTTGAGTGTAATATCAATGGCTGGAATCATTTTAGTTGTTTAAATTATAATTTATGCCTGAGTTTAAATATTATACATTATGCATGTGTATCATTAAAGTAAAGGAATCATTTTTAAGGTGTTTAAATTATATTTATACAGTGTAAAGAATACACTGCATTGAGTTGGCGTATTATTAATGGCATGAATTTGTAAGGTGTTAAATTATAAGGGATACACCGCATTATGCCAAAGTGAATATTATTAAAGGCCTAATTATTTGCGTTTCATTTTTGTGCCTTGTTATTTGCTTTACGATAAATGCCCGATTATTTATTATTAAATGCCATGTTATTAAATGCCTTGATTAATTTTCTCTATGTTAAAGGCTTTTGTTATTTGCTTCATTACTTCTTTTAATGGTAGCATTCTAGCTTAAAATGGTTGCTATTGTCATCAAGATTAATGGCTAGTTGGAAGTAGTTTGGATTAAAGATGGGTTTCATATTTTACTTTGCTAGACTGGTTGCCTTTAATGTCTATTTGATTGTAAAGTAAAGGCTAAATTATAATTTAGACAATTTAGTTGGATTATAATTAATGATTAATTATGTTTTTATTATTAGCCAAGTCGAAGTCTAGACTTGCCTATTGATGTCTATCTAACATATATTTAGAGGGTTCCTTGATGACAAATTGTGATTTAAAGTTGTGAAATGGATTGGTTTTAAGACTAATGTAGATTGTACCTTATTGTCATATTGCATTTTAGACATGCTAAGTTGGGCTCATAATAGATGATTAAAATAGACTGTAATTATTAACTAGCTTGACTCGAGTATTGATCGGGGTTTGGTGAAGTTGTTTTTAGCTTGCGCTTCTCGTTCAGGGTGTTGTGGTTCCCTTTAGATAATGGTGGTACTTGGTTTGTAAACATTTAATGTGCTTGGTTTGCTCAGTGTAAGGGTTCTAGATACTTGTGTAATTAATGTTGGGTTGTTAGGATGATTGTCCATAGCTTAGTAGGCTTGGTTTGCTTGAGTCGGTCGGGATGTAGACACTTCCTTGTTCCTCAGAACAGTCGCCAGTCCTAAGACCTTAAATAGTCAAAATTGATGGGAACCTGGGCTTGAGCGTTTCTTATGTGTCTTGGAGGTCCTAACCTTTGCAGGGTAGGACGGGCGGGTAGTCATTCTTATTCTTGTTAGGTATTCATGTTGTTTTCGCATGAGTTTCTTGCGTGGTGTTCATCGTCATGTTGCGTTGTTGAGTATAATGTCATGTTTACCTTCATACACACACATACAAAAATAAAAAATAAAAAAAATTCCACTTGTTATGTGAGGCTTGATGTTGTGAGGAAAAGGGAGGTTCGTTACATGTGGTATCAGAGCAGTTTCAACCCATGACTTGGGATCTCTACAGATTTCATTGATATGATTTGATTATATTGTTTCTAATCGAGTTAACTTGTGTGTGTGAAGGTAATCATGGTTAGAGGATGTCCTGGAGGCAGATGATGTGGTGCTAGGGGGGAGGCACGATGCCTCCAATAGCATCCATGCCTGAGGGGTCTAACCCCTAGGGATGCAAGAAGGTTCTCGGACAAGAGAAGATAGTAGTTGGTGATGTAGTCGAAATGATGAGATCTTTACAGCGCATGTCCAAGGCACTTATCGACCATTTGGATAGAGATGGGGCCAAGGCGCTAACACCCACTGAGGTTCGACCATGTGCTCCGGTCGGTACTGGTAGCATTCACCGTGAACTCAAGACGGTCGAATTTCCCAATTTCTTTGGTGCCCCAGATGGCGCAGCCGCCGAGGCATGGTTGGAGAACATGGCGATGTGCTTCGCACTTCGTGACTATACCTCCAACATGAAGTTTCGCATGGCGGTATTTCAACTGAAAGGGAGCACTCTTCTATGGTTGAAGACACTCCTATCGCAACTGAACATGGTCGTCGAAGACGTGTCATGGGAACTGTTCGAGGAATGGTTCCGAGAGAGGTACCTTTCAGAGGAATTCATTGAGAGTCATCTCAATGAGTTCAAATCCTTACGACAAGGTTGTCGTATGGTGCCCGAGTATGAGGCCCATCTTATGGAGCTTCTCTTGTATGCTCCGCACCTTAACACTGATAAACTTAAGGTCAACAAGTTCATGTTCGGCCTTAATGGAGGCCTATGTGAAAAGGTTAGGATTTTGATGCCTCAAACCTTGCATGATTCCATCCAAAAGGCCCTCATAGCAGAGGAGGAGCTTATCAGTGGGGGTCAGACCAGGACTCCGACAAGACTAGTAGGGCAGGGTTCATTTGAAGCACAGCAGTATCAAACACCAGCTAGACATATGCCAGAATATCGTGGCTTCCAGAGGGGATCCAATTTCACTACACCTTGGCGACTGACACCTCAGCAACGAACACCTTATAGGGGACCACAACATCAGTGGCAACATCGCTTGCAACATCGCTTCCGGTGGGTCATCATCTTATACTTCGGGTATAGGACTACTGGGCTAAAGAAGGGGTGTTGGACGTGTGGGGAGCCACACTACCAACGCGACTACCCTGTGGAGAGGACAAGAGCATCTAGATCAGCTGCACCCATTATCGTGGGAGATATGGGAAATACCCATCGGATTAATGCAGTGGTGAATAACCTCCAAGTAGAGTACCAGTCGACTTTGCTCGAGATGACAGGTACCGTCACTGACCAGACCCTTAGTATTTGGATAGGTCTCGGTCCTACAGAGAGTTTCATTTTTGGTGAAGCACTAAAAAGGATTATGGTAAAGGCAGTCGAACAAGATGAGTTTAGCTTCGTAGAGATGGCTTCGAGATCCAAACAAAAGGTTGGATGAAAGATTATAGGATGTATCCTTAAGCTGGGAGAGTTTGTCACCAGGGCTAACCTATACATCAGGATCCTAGGGTCGTATGATGTTGTGATTGGTATGGACTTGTTGGAATTGAATGAGGCGATACTCAACTGCAAGATGAAACAGTTGAGCTTGGTCAATGATGAGGGATAGAGACGAGTGATTGTAGGACAGAACCAGGGAGTTTCCATGAGGTTCATCTCTTCCTTGCAACTTTGGAAGATCATGCGCAAGGGGTGCAAACTTTATGCGATCTTTGCATTAAATGAGAGGGGAGTAGAGGAAGGTCTAGAACACCTTCCGGTGGTGAGAGAGTTTGTGGACGTGTTTTCGGAGGAGTTACCTGGGATGCCACCAAAGGGGGAATTGGAGTTTACCATAGACCTAAAACTGGGGATTGAACCGATAGCAAGAATGCCTTATCGGATGTTGACCCCGGAGTTACAAGAGTTGAAAATGCAACTGAAGATGTTGCTAGACCTAGGACTAATACATCCTAGTGTGTCACCATGGGGTGCACCTATTATTTTCATACGGAAGAAGGATGGATCATGGAGGCTCTGCATTGACTACCGTCAGTTGAAAAATGCCACGATCAAGAATCAATATCCGTTGCCGAGAACTGGTGATTTGTTCGATCAAATGAAGGGTGTGACGGTGTTCTCCAAGATCAATTTGTGATCAGGGTATCACCAATTACGGATTAAGGAGGATGATGTCCCTAAGACTGCCTTTAGGATGAGGTTTGGACATTACGAGTTTACTGTTTTACCATTTGGACTAACAAATGCCCCAGGGGTATTTATAAGTTTGATGAACGAGGTGTTCCGCAAGTACTTGGACAAGTTCATCCAAGTATTCACCCAAGTTGTCCAAATGCTCTTTTTACCAATCGAAGATTCACTACTTGGGGCATGTCATCTCCGGGAAAGGCATTGTTGTGGATCCAGCAAAGGTCGAGGCTATTATGGAATGGACTACGCCGACGAATGTCGCAGAAGTGCGTATCTTCATGGGTTTAGAAGGATACTATCGACAGTTCGTTGAGGGGTTTTCGAAGATAGAAAATCCAATCACAGAGTTGTAGAAGAACAAGAAGAAGTTTTTTTGGACCAAGAAATGCGCGGAAGAATTTCAAAGGCTAATGGAATTGTTGACAACAACACCGATACTAAAGGTCCCTGACATGGACGCAGACTTCTTGGTATGCACTGACACATCCAAGGAAGGCTTAGGCAGAGTCTTGATGCAAGATGGACGAGTGATCGCTTACATTTCAAGGAAACTAAGAAGACATACGGAGAACTACAAGACACACAATTTTGAGTTGTTAGCCATCGTTTATGACTTGAAGGTTTGGAGACACTACCTTGTCGGACGAAAATTTGAACTAAGGACTGACCACTGTGGACTATAACACATCTTTACACAAAGCGACCTGAATGCGCGACAACGACATTGGTCAGAATTGCATAGCAAGTATGACTTTGAGATTACTTACGTAAAGAAAACATTGAATCGTGTGGCGGATGCATTGAGTCAGAGACCACGCATCTTTTTAGTACTGCCTCTTCAAACGAATCTACGTGAAAAGATTCTAGCTTTATAGCGTGACGATGACTGGTACAAAGAAGTCGAGGGTTTTATTGGAGAAAACACAATGATGGTACCACGATTTGAGGGATTTTCATTTGATAATGATGGGTTATTGAGGTTTAAAGGTTGGATCTATGTACCGCCAAACGACGAGTTGAGGATTTTGATCCTAAGAGAGGCTCATAGAACAGTATACATGGCTCACCCAAGAGTCACAAAGATGAGGGAAAACCTTAAACCCTTATTCTTCTAGAAGGGAATGAAGGCAGACATAGTCAAATATGTGGGCAGATGTCTAGAATGTCAGTAGGTAAAGGTTGAACATAGACACCCAACAGGATTACTACAACCACAAGCTATTCCGAAATCGAAATGGGAGGTTATTTCGATGGATTTTATTGTTGGATTGACACTGACGGCAAGGAGACATGACTCGATTTTCGTAGTAGTAGACACTCTGACGAAGAGTTCTCACTTTATCCCTGTGCATATGATGTATCAAGCACCTAACATAGATAGATTTTTCATCAGTGATATTGTGAGGTTGCATGGCATGCCTAAGAGGATTATATCCGACCGAGGATCGATGTTTACTAGATGATTTTGGACGAGTTTCCAAGAGGCCTTGGGAACCCAGCTTAACTGTAGTACTACGTATCACCCGAAGACTGACGGACAGACCGAACGAATGAACCAAACCTTGGAGGACATGTTTCACATGTACGTGATGGACCAACAAAAGTGTTCGGAAGAATTCTTACGGCTAGTGGAGTTCTCCTACAACAACAGTTACCAGAGCACCATTAAGATGGCACGTTTCAAGTTTCTTTATGGGCGACCATGTCGGACACCCTTGAGTTGGCATCGTCTTGAGAATAGGGCCTTGGTGGCACTAGAAGTGATCTAGGAAATGGAAGAGAAAATGAAAACAATAAGACAAAGGATTAAAGAAGCACAGGATCGACAAAAGAGTTATGCCGATGTGAACCATGTCGACCGTAGTTACAAGGTCGGTGATCGAGTCTTCTTACAGGTTAAACCGCATAAGAGTTCAATCAAGTTTGGGAAGGGAGCTAAACTCTCTCCAAGGTTCATGGGACCTTTCGAGATTGTGGAGAGGAAGGGGCCCATGGCCTATCAACTAGCCTTGCCTAATTCTTTTAGGCATATGCACGATGTTTTTAATGTATCTATTTTGCGACATTATATTAGTGATCCTACACATGTTATTGACATGATTTCCTTCCAGGTATCAGATGAGGGAGTGTTCACAGCTAAGTCGGTCCGTATCTTCGATTATTGCATTCGACATCTATGACGTCGAACAATAGATCAGGTCAAGTTCCAATGGGACAATTATAGTCCTCACTCGGTGACCTGAGAGGACGCATATGATATGCACCAATAGTTTCCATTTTTGTTTGATAGATAGACATATGATACTGTGATACACTTTATTTTCGGCATATATACAGTGAAACTTCAGGACAAATTTTAGACCAAGAGGGGGTGTATGTAACATCCTTCTCTAGTGCACTGAGTGAACTTATTCTTTGAGGACACTTGCTCGCAAGTGATATGGATAATTATGCTATTAAAACTTTTGATTTTGATTATGAGGCATTATGGGATGATGACATGTTGTTTTTTCTGTCTTGACATAGACATGTGCTATTGACTCGGTTTTACTAAGTGTGTCGGATTTTGGACCTCGAGGATGTAGAGGCATCGATGGAACCCCTTGGACTCTGGATCGAGTCAGGGAGTGTGCCATTGGTTTTTGATTGTTTTACTGTGATATTAGTGCATCTGACTGGGTGATATGATATGGATATGTTCTGACATGATTTGTTGATGATGCAGGTTGACGATAGCTTGTCGACCATACACACATATGGAGTAAAGGGGTCACGCATGACTACTAGAGATGTTGAGGGAGAGGTGTGGATAGTAGCCCTGCCACAACCTACTAGCACTCTCACCGTGGCTCGAACTATAGGTTAACGATTACCTAGTTCGAGAGGACCCACGATGTCATGAGGGAAGATTGTGACAGTCTCTCACGATGATTCGAAGGGGCGCGCAATAAGGCGGGGGACTTATTCCTTAGAATCCCTTAGTCTCCCACAAGTTGACCCGGCGAAGTGTTGACTCCAGGGGTTATTGATGTCTACCAAATCAGTCAAGAGGCGAGTGGCACCCTTGGAGCATGTAGTGCATCCTGAAGGGCACGTCGTGCAATGGAACAGATGAGGCGTGTGGCAACCTTGGAGCACCTAGTGCATCTTGAAGGGCACATCGCATTGTTAATGATAGAGGGATGAACCTAGATGGCCCTAATACAAATAACACGTTAAGTAATTTTTAGAACAATTTCCCTAATGAAATGTCGCCCAGTACAAAATTTAAGGCTTAAGTCTAAATTACGCTAGTGGTAAAATTGTCTTCCAAACTAAATTATAGTAGTAAAAATAATAAAAATAAAATCCACTTAAATAATAATTATGATCTTTGTTAAATCTTGTAACATGAAGGGAGTAAGAAATTTGATTTATTCATAAAAAGGGGGTAAACTTTTGTTGGATTAAAATTAAAAAGGGAATTAATTGTTTTATTACCTTAATAAATTAAAGTATACTAATTAAATAAGAAAAGGGAAAAGGGTTAATTTTCACACATGCCTTTTTGAGTTCTAAGTAAAAGGGGAAAAGGGAAAAAAAAAAAAAAAAACTAGGGAAAAGAGGTAACATAGAAAGGGAAAAAGCCGAAACTAAGGGGAAAAGTGGAAAGTCAACTTAGTAAAGAATCTACCATTTAAGAGCTTCTAATTTTAAACTGAATTAGCATTTTAATAATAGGCAAAGACTTTAAAACCTATAAGGGAATTTGGGGACACCTAGGAGTGATTCTAGGAGTAACTCTAGGTGGGTGAGGGAAATAAGCTATTAATTAATTAAATAAATTAAATAATGGAGGAATGAAGGGGATGGGGGACACTTGTACGGAGAGGAATTTTTAGGAAATTATTTTTAAAACTTTAATTAAATAAGATTTAAGAAAAGAAAGGAAGTTCGAAACTCTATAAAATGAAGGAAGGAGAAGGATGAAGGATCATTTTCTGTTTGCGTAACGTTATGCTGCAGAAATATCGACTTGAATGATTTACTTGTGGGATTTGGGATACCTAGCTCAGAGAGGAGTGGTAGGTCATCCTTGCAAGGCAATATGGGAGCTAGACGAAATCTTTGGTTAGTGTGTGTGGCTGCTTTATGGCTCGGGGGCTAAGGGGGGAGAAGAGTACCCCTAGCATTGGATGGGAGGTACTAGTGAAGTCTCGACAGTCGAGAAGCAGGAGTTGCACGGTGCACGGGGAGGACACTCGGAGTGGGCGATCCAACAACGGTACGCTATCTTCATTTTTGTTTGGTAGATTGTATTAGGACTTATGCTTGGATCTAATTATTTATTGGAAATGTAAACTGATGTCTTCTAAGTTGATGACTTTAAATTTTCTTAGCCTAGCTTGATGATTATCGACTCCCATGGCCTTCATTCCCTGCATGACTTGACAACAATGTGGTGACAATTGTGATCCATGTGATTGTTTAGCCTTTCATCCCTAGCTCTTCAGTCCTTTCCTGAGCAGTCAGGTAGGAGCCTGATCTACGGTCGTCGCCTTGGCGATAAAAGACCTATGGATCTGAATGCCCTGCTTTTCTATGCAAGGATGGTGAAGTGAAGGATGATCCCTTTAGTCATCTACCTCTGTTGTTGTCCTTGCCGGATTGTTTGATTTTCACCTTCCAGTACGACCCATGCGTATGGTTTATTCTGCTTCCTTGTTGTTTAATTTTTTTTGTGCTTTGACTGATAGAATCCCTTCGATCCCTTTGACGAGTTATCCTTTGGCCTATGCATTCTCTTACTGTTGTCAGCATATTTATGTTGGTATCCCGATATGTGAAAATCATTTAACTTATATCTGCGTTTGTTCATGTAGATTGACTTGTTTTTATTATTCTTCGTTGTCATTATGTAATGGAGGTAAAAACCTTACCTCTACGATGGAAATTTTGTAACACATGTAAAAACATATATATTACCTATGCTATGTTAAATAGT
>ML788173.1:295385-330209 GCA_009831015.1 Picea engelmannii | reverse complement strand
TATATATATATATATATTGCTTGTGCAGTTTTAGTTTTCTTAAAAGCTTCAGCATAGTTCACGAACGTGTCACCCACAGAGGCCTTGGCGTCATGTCCCTCTTTAATATTGTCCATATCTTAGATGTCATATTTGAGAATCTACTCGGATATGGGGATTTTAATATGTGCTGCTAGTCACTATTCAGCGTACATATTCGAAAAGATTGGCATTAATAAGCAAAAATATCGAGAACATCTGTCATTAAAACGAATCAACACAAAATCTACGGAAGATCATCCAGTGTTGCTTTTAAATACTTATTGTCATTTCTCTTTATCATCAAAGAGTTGCGCTTTAGGGTGCCTTCATTCTAATGTTCCTGGTCATGGACATGTAAGACAACTTAGAGATGCGATTGAGGGGCAAATGAAAGAAAAGAGACTGGTTTTATGTGACGTGAGCCTTTAGTAAAAAAAACTCTGTTATACAAGAGAAACTCAGAGAGGACGAAAAAAAAAGAACAAGTATGTTCTAGTTGGTGTTCTCCCTGTGTTTGATGCTTTAGTTGGTTGAAAAGGCTGCATGGAGACTTGTTTGTTGAATTTCTTTGTTTTCTTGCTGGGAATTGTAATGGATTTTGAGGTCACGTGCAAAATAGTTCTTCATTTAAGTATATACCTTCTTCCAAAAACATAGATTTGGTAAGTGTATCGAATTGTACAAATCCCACAAGAATTTTTTTTCCTCGGGAGCGACGTATTTACAGTGGCTTGCAAAATGGTCTGTCATGTCCATAAATGACGCGAAATATTGCTCCATTTGCGAATGTAACCAGAGGTGGGTAACAGAAACTGTATGGGTGGATAAAATGACATATTATCACTACAAAAGTCTCTTTTTGAAAGTTTGATGAGCTACATGTGGGTCTGGTAACTGACTTGACAGAAAGCCATGTTCTTTGTCAAAGTTTGTTTGGTTTCCTCTGGATGTAGTTGCAGACTCCACATAATTGGCATCACCTCCGAACCTTCCAGACCTTTCTGTGGGCCGCCATACCTCCATCACTATGAGGAAAGATATATTCTGATGCCATCTGCAACATTTGATACACTTGCCAGACCTGTGTTGGTGTGTTCTGCAGCATTTGATGCACTTGCCACACCTCTGTTGCTCGAAGAAGTCATGTACCTCAACAAATTTGCATTTTGCATCTAGGTTGAATGTGTCTTCCAATTTACTGTAATAAATCAAAGAAGTTCAACATACAAATCCTCAGGCAGGGTTTTCAACCAAACAGATGATTGAATACAGGGAGAATACTAGTCACTATTTACTTGAATTTTTTTCCCCTGCCATAGCTGTTGTGACATAAAATGACTCTGTCCACTTTGAAATTGACCTGAATCGCATTTCTAAGTTGTCTCGGATGTCAAAGGTCAGGAACATTGGAAGGAAAGCACCTTAAACCCCAACTTTTCGACGGCAGAGGCAAATTAATACTTGACAAAGAATGGAATGTTGAATAAGCAGTCATTGCAAGCAGGCCATATGTGGAAGAGACAAGGTATTCAAAAAACTGGGATAGATGTAGTTGGAAGCACCGATTAAGTACAAAACCCAAAATTGATATTCAACTCGTTTTTTACGAATAAAGAGTTTGAACGTCAAGAAAACTGTCAAGAAGCTTCATCAATGTACATATTTCAGTATTTTCCAATTTCTAGTATTTGTTTTAATTGTATTTTGTACCTTCTTCCCCTGTGTCATTAAACATGAATGACAAGTTTTACTTTCTGCTTCCCACTACTTCAATCTAAATAAAGACCGGTATGTTCTTTCTTTACATTTTACATTTAAGAATATTTTTTCATGAGCAACTCAATTGTTGACGCAATGTTCATGTTCAGTATGTTGGATATATTGCAGCTTCTTCTATTTGATAATATCCGTGCATATATACTAATATCAGTACTATTGGAATAAATACAAAAAACACTGGCAATTATGTTTGGGTTTGCATTATTAAACAACTATGTTCCATGTTCCGTCATATACATATTGCAGCCAAAAAACTTCCGTAGTCTGCAATTTATGCTTTAATTACTTAAGTCACACCAAATATTGATTGCATTTAATTTAATTTAGATATTGATGTTTATGGAGAGCCGGCGTTTGATCATGTCATTGCAAGCAATACAAGATGAATAGATGATAAGGAGTTTATCTCGTTAAGACCACAATGCAAATTCATGTTTCTTGTTGCGTTATGTACATCTTGCAGTAAAAAAATTCGTGTTTTCAACGAAATTTGCGAACCGAAGAGCATCTTGTAAATTGGGAGATCATTTGCATTTGAAACATAGACAATCCATTAATATATATTAGTATGAATACTATTCAAATAAATATGAAAACTTTCTCCATTGATAGATACTAGTATGAATACTATTGAAATAGATATCAAACCTTTGTCTTGGCCAATACTTAGTCAGTTATCTGGGCACCAGGCCCCGGGTTCACGATACCCAACACCTATGTCCCCTGTTCCATCATATACATCTTGCAGCCAAAGAACTTTAGTGATCTGCAGTTAATGCTTTTACTAGTGAGAACCCAGCAGGGGTTCGAAAACATTGCCATTAATAAACGAAAAAAAAAGAAGATTTTATCGACTGTCAGATACTTATCTCTTTTCCCCTTTTGTTTTTCCCGTCCATTATGGCTTTCTGGTTTTATACTTAGTCTTCTTTCTATGATGGGTGGTTGCAGGGTTCATGCGCTGACATATCTTCATCTCCATCTGTATCTTCACATGACGAATTTGACTGACCGTTGTACCTTTCCATACCTAGGCAATTTTATGGCTACGGTTGTTGGATCGGCGCATACAAACTGGCCTTTTCTTCTTTCTGCTCATTATTGATTTATGAATATATACTTAGTGTCCTTTCTATGGTATCTGGTTCCAGAGTTGGCGGGCTGACATGTGTTCATCTCCATCTATATCCTCACACAACGGATCCGACCGACCGTTGTTCCTTTCCATAGCCAATTTTATGGCCATCGTTGCGGAGCTGACGCTTGCGAACACAACTGCTTATCGTTCTAGTATATACATATTGCACTCAAAACATCTGTGATCTACAATTCCACCGCGGGTTCCTTGTATACATTAACTTTGTTCAAAGTATCTGTTGTTGCTTTCCATCCCTAGCAACTTCGCATCCTTCCTGATATACATCAACAATGCTCTTAGTAGTGACAAGTGGACACAGTGGCACGAAAGATACTTCCGTGATCTGCAATTTATGCCTTAACTCATGAGAACTCAGCAGGGGTTCGAAAGCATTTGCATTAATAATCAAACACTAGATGTTCTTCGACGAGATACTTTTCCCTTGTCTTCTTCCCGTGTATTATTGATTTCTAGTTATTGTAACACCCTGTTTCCCCCAGTCTGTAAACAAAACTATATTGGCCAAGAACTATGGCAAACTCCAAGATGTGAATGTGTGAATTGACGGACCCTGTATAAAAAGGTCGATGAATGTAAGTGATATGTGAATATGTGTTGCATGAATGCTGAGACAGGGATGTGCTAAAAAAGAGACCACGATGGTTGATGAAAGGTGGTGGAAGGCACTTGGAATGGTGGCATTAACTTCCACCGAACCAATACCGTATTGGTCTTTACTGGCTTAAAAACCAATGCTTCTCTCTGGCCTTGGAATGAATCACTCGCCATGATGGTAGGTGGGGAGGCTCCTCATGAGTTAATGAGGGGATGGGGGTGAACCGCCCATCCATAGAAGCCCTCAGACCTGACCACTGCGGGGGAATTCGCGCCACACGCGACCTTGCAGGACAAAGAAAGAAAGGAAGCGTGGGGAGAGGGAGAGCACAATAGGAATCGTAGAAGGAGAACTAGAGGAACTCCGGAAAATACAACGAGTATTGAGCAGAGGAGAAGGAGAGTAACCTTCGTCCTTGACTTCCGACGAGCGGGAAGTAGGAGACTGAGTCTCAAAGCCTCATGGTCTAGCTCGGGGGTGGCTAGTGGTAAATCCATTGGGAGTCGTTGAGCCTACGATTGGGTGGAAACGAGCACCCCTCTCAGCAGTCGTGCCACACTTGGTTTTCTTTCTGATAAGTGTTTACATCTCGTATCTTGAATTGACTATAATGGATGCATGCTCATGTTTGTACACTTATAAATGATTAATTTCTGTATAGAAGTGTTTGCCTGGTGTTTTGATCAGAAACAATGAATGCATGCTTATACTTATATGACTATAATCGGTTTACGTATAGAATGAATAAGTTTAGATTACGAGCCCGTTCCCTGGAGAGTTGTCCTATGTACTTGACTCATGCTATGCCCTGGTTTGATTTCCTGAAGGCACCTCCTTCCGGGATGTTCCATCATATTCCAGAGACGGAATGAGTTCCTTAAAAGGACAACCGTTTTAAGTAAATATTTAAGCTTACCTCACCCCTGTCACAGAGTTCATCGCTCAATAATTTAAAAAGGCCTTTCAGTCAGGTCATCAAGACTGGTGATAATTACCCAAGAATCCGTTGAAGGATTTTATGGCCTAAGTTTGGAGACCTTGCACTAGAAAGAATGGTTCCCTCCGGTTTTCAGTGTTTCAGCAACCGGGAAACCCAAGGGTAAGTTTCCTTGTACTCGCTAGTCACGAAATCCCAATATTTGAAACCCCTAAATGGTCTAGCGTGGATAAGTTTTGGTGTTTCGGTGTTTCGGAAACCGGGAAACCCAAGGGTAAGTTTCCTTAAACTCGTCAGTCATGAAATCCCAATGTGTGAAACCCCGAAATGGTCGAGCATGGATAAGTTTTGGTGTTTCGGTGTTTCGACAACCAGGAAACCCAAGGGTATGTTTCCTTGTACTCGCCAGTCGTGAAATCCCGATGTGTGAAACCCCGAAATGGTCGAGCGTGGATAAGTTTTGGTGTTTCGGTGTTTCGGCAACCGGGAAACCCAGGGGTAAGTTTCCTTGTACTCGCCAGTCGCGAAATCCCGATATGTGAAACCCCGAAATGGTCTAGTGTGGATAAGTTTTGGTGTTTTGGTGTTTTGGCAACCGGGAAACCCAAGGGTAAGTTTCCTTATACTCTCTAGTCACGAAATCCCAATGTGTGAAACCCCGAATTGGTCTAGCGTGGATAAGTTTTGGTGTTTCGGTGTTTCAGCAACCAGGAAACCCAAGGGTAAGTTTTCTTGTACTCGCTAGTCCCAAAATCCTGATATGTGAAACCTCAAAATGGTCTAGCGTGGATAAGTTTTGGTGTTTCGGTGTTTCAGCAACCGAGAAACCCAAGGGTAAGTTTCCTTGTACTCGCTAGTCATGAAATCTCGATATGTGAAACCCCGAAATGGTCTAGCATGGATAAGTTTTGGCGTTTCGGTGTTTCGGCAACCGGGAAACCCAAGGGTAAGTTTCCTTAAACTCGTCAGTCGCGAAATCCCGATGTTTGAAACCTCGAAATGGTCGAGCATGGATAAGTTTTGGTGTTTCTGTGTTTCGGAAACCGGGAAACCCAAGGGTCAGTTTCTTTGTATTCACCAATTGCGAAATCCCGATATGAGAAACCCCAAAATGATAGAGCATGAATAGATTTTGATGTTTCGGCATTTCGGCAGCCGGGAATCCCAAGGGTCAGATTCCTTGTATTTTCCAAACGCGAAATCTCGATATGAGCAACCCCGAAATGGTATAGCGTGGTTAGAGTTTGGTGTTTCGGCGTTTCAACACTCGGGATACCCAAGGGAAAGTCTCCTTGTACTCGCCAGTCGCGAAATCCCGATTTGCAAAACCCAGAAATGAGCTTGGTGGATATAAGGATTTCGGTGTTTCGACACCCAAAAAATCGAAGGGTATGAACCCCTCATCTTCATATATTGTGAAATCCCGGTATGTGAAACCCCGCAAGGTAGAGTGCCAAAATTTAATCCGAGTCATTGATAAATTCGATGAGCTATTAGATCCTTTTTGGCTTTTGGCACTTCGAAAGACAGAGAGCAAGGGAACGCTTGCATCGCGATTCCCCGAATCGCGAAAGCTGGAAGCACCTCTCTGGTAAGGCCTGTCGTCATAGCCAACGATCACATGGGGAAGGATAAAGGAAGGGAGGGTCTACACCAGGCCCCATAGGAATTCAGGGATTCTGTTCCTCGAAGAAGAGAAGAAAAAGCCGAAAATTATTAGTTCCCGTAGTGGGTGTGTTACAAATTAGTATCAGAGCATGGTTACAACACTTGGCCTACTTGGGCTCATGAACGGGTTGCGTAGAGACTCCATTCGGAGTACTGTTAAAAGGAGTAACTCTTTATCTTGACCCCCTCAATCAAAAGTCGAAGTTAAGAATGAAAGCCCCCTATTGTGTGTATGCATGTGAAAAATATGAATATTGCGCGGGTTATGAATGTATATAAATATTGACTAACAACAAGCATTTTTATTTTACACACAAGCGGATGATTAACCGCGGGAAATTTCAGACGTATAGAATGGTGACTCACCATGAAGTGGGGGAGGGCTCCCACAATAGAGACAAAGATTCTGATGAAAGGAGGGCGGTAGGGACCCCTCCAGATCTAGCTGAGACTGTGAGGAGCCTCATGGTCGAATTACAGAGCTGCAAGGCTGACAACGAGAGGATGATAAAAGAGAAAGAGAAGCAAATGAAAATTAATGCAGTTTTACTGCAAAGCTTATCCGACATACAAAAACAATTGCAACATGAAACTGAGATACATAAATGTGGTCATGTCAGTGGCCACACTGAGAGGAGCACCTCGAGAAAGGTCCACCCCAGAGATAAGGGACAAGTGTCAGACGATTCTTCTGGAAAGGAAGCTGGCGACTTGGAGGGATCTTCTAGCAGCAGAACTAGTTCTCATTCCTGAAGAAAACAAAAGAAGCGAAAACTTTCCAAGAGTCATAATCTCAAAGAGTTTAAGAAGGCCAAACCACCCTCCTTCGACGATGAAATAAAGAAGGGAGAGGAAGCAGAGGCCTGGCTGCTTGGACTAAAGAAGTATTTCAGAGTCCATGACTTCTCAGAAAACTTGAAGGCCCGAGTAGCCACCTTTAATTTGAATGGAAAGGCTTCCATTTGGTGGGAAGACCTTAAGAATGTAAAATGGATTCACGAAGAAGACCTGTCTTAGGAACGGTTTGAGAAATACTTACGGAAGAAGTATCTGTCAGAAAAATATTTTGACGAAAAGACTAAAGAATTATATGAACTCAAGTTGGGGCAACTCACCATAGAGGAATATGTCAGTAGATTCCTCGAGTTGTTGAGGTATGTACCCTACATAAAAGTAGAAAAGGAAAAGGTGCAACGATTCATCAGTGGACTACCTAAGGACTATCAGAACATGATTGAATTTGATGAACCAAAGACCCTCGAAGATACTATCTGAAAGGCAAGATATTGTTATGAACATCTTGGGCATCAGACAGGACCTCGCGAAGGCTGGAAGCCGAAGAATAGTTCGGGATTCCAGAAAAAGGGGTTTAAATCCCCAAGATTTGAGGACTATAAAAAGAACTCAAGGATGAGCTTCCCAGCCCGAAGTGTACACCAACAGAACTTTCCCTCCTTGGGCAAAAATAAACTTTCTGGATCTGCCCCAGTAAAGACTGATAACCCAAAGAGAGAACCTTTGAAATGTTGGGGGTGTGGAGAAGGACATCTACTGAGGGACTGCCCGCACCGACAACAGAACAGTCGGAGAATTTACAATGTTCAAGAAGCTACCACTGTCAATGATGTGGCCAGGAGTGTGCCGCAAATTTATGCAGCCTTGGATAGTAACCAAGCTGACCACCAAGCTTCAATGGTGGAAATCGAAGGTATGATTACTAACCATCTAGTGTCTATTCTGATTGACCCTGGTTCAAATTTGAGTTATATAGTCCCTAAGGCTGTTGATAAATGTAAACTACAGCCACATAAAAATGCCAAGCCATGGTTGGTACAGTTAGCCACTGGCACCAAAAGAAGGGTAGCGGAGGTCATACCAGCCTACCAATTCATTATGGGTGAATTCCCCACCCAAGCAACCCTTAACATATTACCCCTGGGATTGTATGATCTGTTGATTGGTATGGACTAGCTAGCCACCCATAAAGCCAAACTGGACTGTTACCATAAAACCTTGGAATGTGTAAGTGAAGAAGGAAGGAGAATAACCCTTCAAGGGATCCAAAAACCTGTCTCGGTGAGACAAATATTAGCTCTTCAAATGAGAAAGTATTGCAGAAAAGGATGTCCACTATATGCAATATAGGTGTTGAAAACAATTGAGGGTGACAAACCAAGCCTCGAAGACCACCCCACATTGAGAGAATACAAAGATGTATTTCCAGAAGAGGTACCAGGTCTACCTCCGAGAAGGGACATCGACTTCTCAATAGAACTTGCACCAGGAGAGGTGCCAGTGTCTAGGACACCCTACAGGATGATCACACCTGAGCTAGTTGAGCTTAAATCACAACTGAAAGAAATGATGGACAGAGGCTATATCTGGCCCAACGTGTCTCCATGGAGAGCACCATTCCTGTTTGTGAAAAAAGAAAGACGGTACCCTCTGACTGTGCATAGCTTACAGACAACTCAATAAGGTAACCATAAAGAACAAGTACGCCTTACCCATGACCAATGACTTGTTCAGTCAAGTGGGAGGTGCCTCTATCTTCTCAAAGATTGAATTGAGATCTGGATACCATCAAGTCCGAATCAAGGGCGAAGACATCCACAAAACTGCCTTCAGGACGAGATATGGTCACTACAAGTTTGTGGTAGTACCATTCGGATTGACCAATTCCCCTGCCACTTTTATGTGTTTGATGAACAATGTGCTCAGCAAATTCCTAGACAAATTTGTGCTGATTTTTATTGACGACATATTAATTTACTCCAAGAATAGAGAGGAACATGAGGAACACCTTATGCTTGTGCTTCAAGTGCTAAAAGAACATCAACTCTATGCCAAATTTAGCAAGTGTGACTTTTTCCAGAAGTAAATACATTACTTGGGCCATGTCCTATCTGAAGAAGGGGTAGCAGTAGACCCTGATAAGATCAGGTCTATCATGGAATGGCCTACCTCGAAGGACGTTTCGGATATTAGATCCTTTATGGGCTTGGCAAGATACTATAGGAGATTTATAAAAGGATTCTCCAATATTGGGTGTCCAATCACTACCCTCTAGAAGAAGGGGACAAAATTCACGTGGACACAAAAATGTGAAGAAAGATTTCAAACCCTAAAACATCTACTGACCCACGCACCCGTACTGAAGATCGTCAATCTCGAAGCTGACTTCCTTGTGTGCATAGATGCCTGTAAGGAAGGGCTCGGAGGAGTCCTTATGCAAGGAGGAAGTGTGGTCTGTTATGAATCCCAAAAATTGAATGAGCACGAAGTCAACTATGTGACCCATGATCTAGAGCTAGCCTCCATAGTGCACACCTTAAAAATGTGGAGGCATTACCTCCTGGGAAAAAGATTTGTACTTATGACATACCACTGTGGATTGCGATATTTGTTTGACCAACCAAAGCTCAATGCCAGACAAGCTAGGTGGATGGCCCTCCTCAGCAAGTTTGATTTTGAAATCAAACATATTAAAGGAAAGGAAAATAGGGTGGCCGATGCCCTTAGCAGAAGAATGAAAACAATTCACCTGGAAGCGGTAAGCACCTGCGAAACGGATGTCAAGGAAAGAGTAAAAATGCACAAGAGACAGACACATTATTCCAGACCGTGACCTCGTACCTGCAGCAATAACCCACAGGGATAAAGTATGGAGGCTACCAGATGATGGAAGGAGGTCTTCTCACTTACATAAACAGATTGTATATCCCAGATTGTGACGACTTGAAGAGGTTCATAATGGATGAACTGCACAAAAGACCCTATACTGGTCATCCAGGATACCAGAAGATGATCACGGCCACCAGGAAACAATTCTATTGGCCTGGATTGAAGAAACACATAGCTGAGTACTTAGCCAAATGCATAGAATGCCAACAAGTTAAAGCAGAACACCAACACCCAGCAGGATTATTACAACCTCTACCAATCTCGGAATGGAAATGGGAAACCATCTCCATGGATTTCATCACCGAATTACCAACCCCGACCAAACAGAGTGACGCCATCATGGTAGTGGTGGATAAATTGAGAAATTCTATTCATTTTATGCCCGTCAAGTCGACTTGTAAGGAAATAGACATTGCCAACGTATTCATGAAGGAGATATTCAGACTACATGGTATGCCGAAAGAGATCGTGTCTGACAGAGACACGAAATTTACTTCCAACTTTTTGAAATCACTGATGGCTGGTTTGGAGACCAAGTTACTATTTAGCACAGTCTATCACCCTCAAACTGATGGATAGATGGAAAGGGTGAACCAAATATTAGAAGACATGCTTAGGATGCATGTAATGCATCAACCCAAAAAGTGGGAAGATTTCCTGCCACTGGTGGAATTCGCCTACAACAACGGCTACCAAGAATCCCTGAAGACGAGCCCTTTCGAAGTCCTCTATGGTAGGCCATGCAATACTCTAGTCAGTTGGAGTAATCCCGTAAATAGAGTTACTATTGGACCCGACATGTTGAAAGAAATGGAACAACAAGTGATTCAGATAAAACAAAATCTAAAGGTCGCTCAGAACCGACAGAAAAGTTACGTTGACCAAAAGAGAACTCCAAGAGAGTTCAAGGTGGGAGACCACATATACCTCAGAGTTAGGCCCAGGAAGAGTTCCCTGAAGATGGGAGCATGTGCCAAGTTGGAACCTCAATATTGTGGACCCTTTGAAGTTCTAGATAGATTGGGACCTGTAGCCCATAGGCTAGCACTTCCTCCCACAGTAAAAGCACATAATGTTTTCCATGTTTCATTATTAAAGAAATATGTACATGATTCTAATCATATAATCGACTGGTCTATGATCCAGGTGGAACCAGAGGGAGAATTCCTATCAGAACCTCAATGCATACTGGATAGAAAATAAACTTTGCTCAGGAACCGAACCATTGCACAGGTCAAGGTGCAGTGGAAACATTTTGGCCCAGATGAGGCTACATGGGAAATGGAAGATGCCATGAAATGGGCATATCCGATTTTGTTTACTTCTGTACTTACATGTTCTATTGATAGATAGAACATCGAGGACGATGTTCCTTTAAGGGGAAGGGAATTGTAACACCATGTTTCCCCCAGTCTGTAAAAATAACTATATTGGCCAAGAACTATGGAAAACTCCAAGATGTGAATGTGTGAATTGACGGACCCTGTATAAAAGGGTCGATGAATGTAAGTGATATGTGAATATGTGTTGCATGATTGCTGGGATGGGGATGTGCTGAAAATGAGACCACGATGGCTAATGAAAGGTGGTGGAAGGCACTTGGAATGGTGGCGTTAACTTCCACCGAACCAATACCGTATTGGTCTTTACTGGCTCAAAGACCAATGTTGCTCTTTGGCCTTGGAATGAATTACTTGCCAGGATGGTAGGTGGGGAGGCTCCTCATGAGTTAATGAGGGGATGGGGGTGAACCACCCATCTGTAGAATCCCTCAAACCTGACCACTGCGGGGGAATTCGCGCCACATGCGACCTTGCAGGACAAAGAAAGAAAGGAAGCGTGGGGAGAGGGAGAGCACAACATGAATCATAGAAGGAGAACCAGAGGAACTCCGGAAAATACAGAGAGTCTTGAGCAGAGGAGAAGGAGAGTAACCTTCATCCTTGACTTTCGACGAGCGGGAAGTAGGAGACTGAGTCTCAAAGCCTCGTGGTTTAGCTTGGGGGTGGCTAGTGGTAAATCTGTTGGGAATCGCTGAGCCTACCATTGGGTGGAAACGAGCACCCCTCTCAGCAGTCATGCCACACTTGGTGTTCTTTCTGATAAGTGTTTACATCTCGTATCTTGAATTGAATATAATGGATGCATGCTCATGTTTGTACACTTATAAATGATTGATTTCTATATAGAAGTGTTTGCCTGGTGTTTTGATCAGAAATAATGAATGCATGCTTATACTTATATGACTATAATCAGTTTACGTATAGAATGAATAAGTTCAGATTACGAGCCCGTTCCCTGGAGAGTTGTCCTATGTACTTGAATCATGCTATGCCCTGGTTTGATTTCCCAAAGGCACCTCCTTTTGGGAAGTTCCATCATATTCCAGAGCCGGAGTGAGTTCCTTAAAAGGACTATCGTTTTAAGTAAATATTTAAGCTTACCTCACCCCTGTCACAGAGTTCATAGCTCGATAATTTAAGAAGGCCTTTCAGTCAGGTCACCAAGCTTGGTGATAATTACCCAAGAATCCATTGAAGGATTTTATGGCCTAAGTTTGGAGACCTTGCACCAGAAAGAATGGTTCCCTCAGGTTTTCGGTGTTTCGACAACCGGGAAACCCAAGGGTAAGTTTCCTTGTACTCGCTAGTCGCGAAATCCTGATATGTGAAACCCCGAAATGGTCTAGCATGGATAAGTTTTGGTGTTTCGGTGTTTTGGCAATCGGGAAACCCAAGGGTAAGTTTCCTTGTACTCGCCAGTCGCGAAATCCCGATGTGTGAAACCCCAAAATGGTCGAGCGTGGATAAGTTTTGGTGTTTCGGTGTTTCGGCAACCAGGAAACCCAAGGGTAAGTTTCCTTGTACTTGCCAGCCGTGAAATCCCGATGTGTGAAACCCCGAAATGGTCGAGCGTGGATAAGTTTTGGTGTTTCGGTGTTTCGGAAACCGGGAAACCCAAGGGTAAGTTTCCTTGTACTCTCCAATCGTGAAATCCCGATATGTGAAACCCCGAAATGGTCTAGTGTGGATAAGTTTTGGTGTTTCGGTGTTTCGACAATCGGGAAACCCAAGGGTAAGTTTCCTTGTACTTGCTAGTCGCGAAATCCCGATGTGTGAAACCCCAAATTGGTCTAGCATGGATAAGTCTTGGTGTTTCAGTGTTTCAGCAACTGGGAAACCCAAGGGTAAGTTTCCTTGTACTCGCTAGTTGTGAAATCTCGATATGTGAAACCCCGAAATGGTCTAGCATGGATAAGTTTTGGTGTTTCAGTGTTTCGGCAACCGGGAAACCCAAGGGTAAGTTTCCTTGTACTCGTTAGTCACAAAATCCCGATATGTGAAACCCCGAAATGGTCTAGCGTGGATAAGTTTTGGTGTTTCGGTGTTTTGGCAACCGGGAAACCCAAGGGTAAGTTTCCTTGTACTCGCTAGTCGCGAAATCCCGATGTGTGAAACCCCGAAATGGTCGAGCGTGGATAAGTTTTGGTGTTTCGGTGTTTCGACAACCAGGAAACCCAAGGGTCAGTTTCTTTGTATTCACTAGTTTCGAAATCCCGATATGAGAAACCCCGAAATGATAGAGCGTGAATAGATTTTGATGTTTTGACGTTTCGGCACCCGGGAATCCCAAGGGTCAGATTCCTTGTATTTTCCATACGCGAAATCCTGATATGAGCAACCCTGAAATGGTATAGCGTGGTTAGAGTTTGGTGTTTCGGTGTTTCAGCACCCGGGATACCCAAGGGCAAGTCTCCTTGTACTCGCCAGTTGCGAAATACCGATTTTCGAAACCCCGAAATGAGCTTGGTGGATATAAGGATTTCGGTGTTTCAGCACCCGGAAAATCGAAGGGTATGAACCCCTCGTCTTCATATATTGTGAATTCCCGGTATGCGAAACCTCGCAAGGTAGAGTTCCAGGATTTAATCCGAGTCATTGATAAATTCGATGAGTTGTTAGATCCTTTTTGTCTTTCGGCACTTTGAAAGACATAGAGCAAGGGAACCCTTGCGTCGTGATTCCCCAAATCGTGAAAGCTGGAAGCCCCTCTCTGGTAAGGCCTGTGGTCATAGACAACGATCACATGGGGAAGGATAAAGGAAGGGAGGGTCTACACCAAATCCCATAGGAATTTGGGGATTCTGTTCCTCGAAGAAGAGAAGAAAAAGCCGAAAATTATTAGTTCTCGTAGTGGGTGTGTTACAGTTATATACTTAGTCGTGTTTCTATGATTGCGGGTTCCAACGTTGGCGTGTTGACATATATTCATCTCCATCTATATCCTCGCATGGAGAATTGGACTGCCCGCTGTTCCTTTTCATACTTAGTGAATTTTATGCCCGCGGTTGCCGAGTTGACGCAATTCAACTTTGTCGCTTCTTGTTTCGTCATCTACATCTACCACTCAAAATTTCCGTGATCTACAATTCCACTACAAACTTCAACATCCTTATTCCCTTTTTTTCTTCTCATGTATTATGGGACTATAAAATATGGACATGATATTTTATATAACATGTATGGATTCTGCATTCCATACCTAGCGACATTTTGGATTGTGGGTTCTCGGGCGGGTGGGCTCAAAATTGGGCCTCCATTGTTCCGTGCCCTACAAATAGCACCCAGAATTTCACGATATGCAAATTGAGAAGTGGACCTACGGACTGGCGGACTCAACATTGCACTTCTATTGTTCTGTGTCCTCCAAACAACGCTCCCAGTTTCGCGATATAGAAATTGACACACAAAATGTAGGGCTGTTGGGGTGGAGATTGTCATTGTTTATGAATGCTAATCCCTATGAAGTATCTAACAATATCTAAAAAATTGTTTTGAATACTAAATTAGCTCTTAGTAGTGACAAGTTACAGTTTACGCATTCAAATGTTTGGAGCGATACAATTAGAACGTCAGGGCCTCGCGTCTTCTGCAAACACCTTCACAGCCTGTTTTGGATCCTCCTCTTGCCGGGTTCACGAAATGTGCAACCCCAGTGTTGGCGGGTTGACATATCTTTATCTCCATCTATATAATCACATGACGAATCCGACCGACCGTTGTTGCTTTCCATACTTGACCAATTTTATGTCCACGGTTGTCGAGTTGGCGCCAATTTCATCTCCATCTATATCCTCTCATGGAAAATTGGACCGCCCGTTGTTCCTTTTCATACGTAGTGAATTTTATGCCTACGGTTGTCGAGTTGGCGCAATTGAACTCTGTTCCATTTTGTTCCATTTTGTTCCATTTTGTTCCATTATATACATCTTCCACTCAAAATTTGTGCAATCCCAACTGTTTTGTACCTCTATGTCCAGTTGTCACTACTAAGAGCTAATTCAGTATTCAAAATAATTTTTTAGATACTGTTAGATACAATTAGAACGTCGCGGCCTCGCGTCTTCTGCAGACACCTTCGCAACCTGTTTTGGATCCTCCTCTTGCTGGGTTCAAAAAATGTGCAACCCCGGCGTTGATAGGTTGACATATCTTTATCTCCATCTATATAATCTCACGACGAATCCGACCGACCACTGTTTCTTTCCATACTTAGCCAATTTTATGTCCACTATTGTCGGGTTGGCACCAATTTCATCTCCATCTATATCCTCACATGGCGAATTGGACCGCCCGCTGTTCCTTTTCATACTTAGTGAATTTTATGCCCGCATTTGCCGAGTTGGCGCAATTGAACTCTATTACTTTTTGTTCTGTTATATACATATTCCACTCAAAATTTGTGCAATCCCAACTGTTTCGTACCTCTGTGTCCAGTTGTCACTACTAAGAGCTAATTTAGTATTCAAAATGTATTTTTAGATACTGTTAGATACTTCATAAGGATTACCATCCATAAACAATGGCAATCTCCACCCCGCCAACTCTGCATTCCATGTGTCAATTTCTATATCACGAAACTGGGAGCGTTGTTTAGATGACACAGAACAATAGAAATGCAATGTTGAGTCCGCTAGTCCGCAGGTCCGCTTGTCAATTTGTATATCGCGGAGTTATGGGTGCTATTTGTAGGGCACAGAACAATGGAGGCCCAATTTTGAGCCCGCTCGCCCGAAAACCCGCGATCCAAAATGTCACAATATACAAATTGACTACCGGATTCCGACATCGTTCGCTCTTCCATGTTACAGATTACACATTCAAATGTTCGGAGTGATATAATTAGAACATCGGGGCCTCACGTCTTCTGCAGACACCTTCACAACCTGTTTTGGATCCTCCTGTTGTCGGGTTCACGAAATGTGCAGCCCCAATGTTGGCGAGTTGACATATCCTTATCTCCATCTATATAATGACACGATGAATCCGACCGACCGTTGTTGCTTTCCATACTTGGCCAATTTTATGTCCACGATTGTCGGGTTGGCACCAATTTCATCTCCATCTATATCCTCGCATGGCGAATTGGACCGACCGCCCGCTGTTCCTTTTCATACTTAGTGAATTTTATTCCCGCGGTTGCCGAGTTGGCACAATTGAACTCTCTTCCTTTATGTTTCGTTATATACATCTTCCACTCAAAATTTGTGCAATCCCAATTGTTTCGTACCTTTGTCTCTAGTTGTCACTACTAAGAGCTAATTTAGTATTCAAAATAATTTTTTAGATACTGTTAGATACTTCATAGGGATTAACATCCGTAAACAATGGCAATCTCCATCCTGCTAGCCTTGCATTCCATGTGTCAATTTCTATATCGCGAAACTGGGAGCATTGTTTGGAGGACACAAAACAATAGAAGTGCAATGTTGAGTCCGCCAGTCCACAGGTCCGCTTGTCAATTTGTATATCACGGAATTCTAGGTGCTATTTGTAGGGAACAGAACAATGGAGGCCCAATTTTGAGCTCGCCTGCCCGAGAACCCACGATCCAAAATGTTGCTAGGTATGGAATGTGGAATCCGTACATGCTCTATAAAATATCATGTCCATATTTTATAGTCCCATAATACATGGGAAGAAAATAAGGGGAAAAGGACGGAGAAGTTAGCAGTGGAATTGTAGATCACATAAATTTTGAGTGGTACATGTAGGTGACAGAACAAGAAGCAGAAGACTTGAATTGCAACAACTCAGCAACCGCGGGCATCAAATTCACTAAGTATGAAAAGGAACAATGGGCGGTCCAATTCTCCATGCGAGGATATAGATGGAGATGAAGATATGTCAACACGCCAACGTTGGAACCCGCGATCATAGAAACATGACTAAGTATATAACTAGACTACTGAATACAAATTGACTACTGAATTCCGACATCGTTCGCTCTTCCGTGTTACATATTATGCATTGAAATGCTAAGAGCGATACAATTAGAACGTCAGGGCCTCACGTCTTCTGCAGACACCTTCGCAGCCTGTTTTGGATCCTCCTGTTGTCGGGTTCATGAAATGTGCAACCCCAACGTTGGCCGGTTGACATATCTTTATCTCCATCTATATAATCACACGACGAATCCGACCGACCGTTGTTTCTTTCCATACTTGGCCAATTTTATGTCCACGGTTGTCGGGTTGGCGCCAATTTCATCTCCATCTATATCCTCGCATGGCGAATTGGACTACCCGCTATTCCTTTTCATACTTAGTGAATTTTATGCCTGCAGTTGCCAAGTTGGTGCAATTGAACTCTATTCCTTTTTGTTCCGTTATATACATCTTCCACTCAAAATTTTTGTTATCTACAATTCCACTACTAACTACTGCGTCCTTTTTCCCTTTTTTTCTTCCCGTGTATTATGGGACTATAAAGTATGGACATGATATCTTATAGAGAATGTACGGATTCCACATTCTATACCTAGCGACATTTCGTATGGCGGGTTTTCGGGCGGGCGGGCTCAAAATTGGGCCTCCATTGTTGCGTGTCTTACGAATAACATCCAGAATTTCACGATATAGAAATTGACAAGCGGACCTGCGGACTGGCTGACTCAAAATTGCACTTCTATTGTTTCGTGTCCTCCTAAAAATGCTTTGAGTTCCGCAATATACAAATTGACACAAGGAATGCAGGGCTGGCGGGGTGGAGATTGCCATTCTTTACGGATGCTAATCCCTATGAAGTATCTAAAAAAATAATTTCAATACTAAATTAGCTCTTAGTAGTGACAACTGGACACAAAGGTACAAAACAGGTGGCATCACACCCTGCGTAATATACAGATTGACTACCGGATTTTGACATCGTCCACTCTTCACTCTACCATGACTCACAAATGTTTCAAAGTATCTCTTCCTGCCTTCCATCCCCACTAACTTCTTGTCCTTCCGTCTGTCCTACCATACCCTCTTCGTTGTTACGCGCATTGCACTCAAAAAGTTATGATACATACAATTTGACCCTCCTGCCCTCACCTTCAATGGTTGTACCTTGCAACCCTATTTTGTAGCTGTTTTTTTCCTGTGCCCACGACCTTCTTACTTTCTTACTATGCAATTAGAAACCTTTCATGCTAACAGCTGACCATGCAGGAACTGTCAACATTTTCATTAATGGGTGAAACGCTCGAGGAGATATCCCATTATTACAGATTAAACTAAGATGTGCGGAGAGTTATTTTGTCCCTTTCGATTGTTCATCTCAAACACGCGTCGTCGTGTTGGGCCGCTCAATAAATCTACAATGCTTAATCGTTGATTGCAATATCCGCCATGTTCACATTTTCTATGTATTCAATTACTAGTTTTTAATGTTAACAACACATCATGCAACAGTTGTTCAAATTGTCATTAATCAACGAAAGTCTCAAGGACATCTCCCATTCACACGCTTTGGACCAAAATTTTTGTAGGGTTATATGATCCATTCCAACTTTTCATTTCATTCATCGTTTGGAGTAAACAAATGTTCTTGTAGACTTATGGAAGCAGGTCGATAGCAGTTTTGTGGAGATACAGTAAATATGTTCGCACAGGAGGACCAAAACTTCCATTGGTCTAGGGCATACTTTTACTATTCATCCCATTCCGCCCAGAACGAAGTGATTTGGACCTCTGGAATCACTCGTGCAAGCTGCGTTCCTGAGGCTTTTTACTATAAGGAGGTGGTCTCTTGGTGCACCGAAAAATATATTCTAGGCCAAAAAATTATTCCACTGTGCAACCATTCTCCTATTTCTTTGTCACCTTAGGTCTTTCTAGAGATGTTAAAATTGTCGAAGCCAACATTGACGTTCAGAGGACAAGACTGCAAGAAGTTTCTAGAAAAACATGATAACGGGATGGACATCTTAGCCGACTTCCTTGAAGACCCGACAACATTTCCTGAAGATATCACAAGGTTGCAGGTAAGTTCCTTTAGAAATCCATTCCATGAAATTGCTTGGTTGTTTACAAGAATAACAGGACAGGCATCCACGATAAGCATTTCCCATATAATTATTTATATTTTGTATTTCATAGTCAAGGAACAATACATTTTCGATTGGGGGAAGCTAATTTCCATTGAGCTATGTTCCCAGTTGTCACGATTCAAAGAATGGAATAAATTTTATATGTCATCCTACTTAATTTTCGCAATTGTGCATTGCTGCCCGTTTCCAAAACTTTCTCTTTCCAATAAAATAAATTATGGATTCGACCCAGTAACATTCTAGTACGAGGCCATGTGGAGGCACAAGGACTCCCATTGTTTTTATGAATTTTTTAATGGCTTTGTCTCAGTTTTCAAAGATTTATTGTTAGGCAACGATGCTCTGCGGATTTCTGGCCACGCAACCAAGTTTTTGAACAGGAAGGGCACACTTAAGCAAGAGGAAAATCACAGTGTCCTCATGGTCTTTGGCTCTAAGGAAAATCTTGCCTTCCTTCCATGCCACATCACAGAATAGATGTTTATTGCAGAAATAGCAAGGCAATACAACCATTGGTTGTATTTTTTCCATGACAAGAAAAAAAAATAGTTCATTCCTCTGCCCTGGAAAGTCGAAGACTTCGTGTGAAAAAACATCAACAAGATTGACAAGTTTGCCACCCATTTCAAGAAATTGAACCCAACGTATGCTGAAAGGTTAAAAGGGTTCGACCCTAATGGAATTTTCTGAGAACATTTACTAGTTGTTGGCTTTAACACCTCTTTTATCCATAGACACCTGACGCAAGACAGGGACAATGTCGACAACAATCCTGCTTCTGCCGATTGCAATGTAGAGACATTGCAAAGCGCGACTGAATTGTATAGAGAACATGGAAAAGTATCCGGTGAGAAGATTACCCAGTCCCCCACCAGCACTCCCAAGAGCATGACATCACGGAGCATCGCTTCGACGGTCCACCCTAGTAAGAAAGCAACCTAGAAATCTTCAAATGAAGGAGGAGATAAGAACCCTCCTCACATAAATATTGATAGTTCTCACAAAATTCCACTAGCGAAGAAGAGAAAAAAACAATGCAGGGCAGGCGGAGGAACCCGAAATTGAAAGTGGAAAACTGCAACTTGAAATTGAAACTGAGCACATGCAGAAAATTAGGTCGTCCGCAGTGGAAATATATGAGACCAACTTTTTTGACATAGATGAATCCTTCGTAATCTAGAGCGCTATTTTTGACAGCCAATCTAAAAGTATGGTCATTGAAAAGAAAGATGTAACAAACATGAAAGAAAAATCTCACACAAAGATTAACTTCAGGGAAATGCGGTCATCCCAAATCTCCTCATTTCACCAGGTAACCGGTGAAATTCTTTGTGATTCCATTGGAGGAATTGAGACGAAAAAATGCCAATCTGAAAGACCGCCTCAACGAATATGAGCAGGCTTCCATTGCAACCCCAGAATTTGCCAGTCCTTTGGAAAAAATCGTGCCTGCTACCATTGCAACCAAGATGAAATAATCCTCTACCCTCCTTGCATGCTCTAGAGCCCTTGTAGAGAATAACGTCAACAAAAGAATGCAGCTACTTACTCAAGCCTAAGAAACATCACAAAATTTAGTTTCCTTCGGAAAGAAGCCCAACGATTTCCTGCAACATTTGGAGGCGAATTTAAGAAATAAACATCATTTATGTGATCAGATACTGGCCCCTTTTTCCAACTATGCCGTCAACACATCGAAACTGAAAAGAAGACAAGAGAAACTCCCCTCCCCAAAAGCGGACCAAAAAATTAAAAGCATGCTGGCAAAAGAAAGTTGACAACCTGGAGCTCATTGTCAAATCATGTAAACAAGTCATATCAGAAAAGGGATATTTATTCACAAGCTTGCTACAGATGGACTTAGCCGAAACTACCAACGAGGTTCAAGATCCAAACTTAATTCTCAAATCCTTGTCAATCACCAAAGAAGCCTTCTAGGAACAAGTTGATATTTCAAAGGGGTTGTCTTTCGAAATTTTTTACGACATAGTTGAACATCGTCTAGATGAGCACGAGCGCTGGGTACTGGACTATGCGACACGCAATGAAGAAATTGAACAGAGTCTGCATAGTATTTCAATGGATCTAAGGAAATTAGAAAATGACCTTTACGACATAGAAATCCAGGATGAAATCAACACAGCCCCCATGAAAATCCACATCGAAGAATGGCTCCAACAGAGAATGGACAGCCTCGTCCAGGAAGGGAAACAACTGATCAATAGGACTCCACTGGTCATTGACGACAACAACAAAAATGCATCGGCTTCATAGTAATTCTATACTGGCATCTTGTTTTCTTTATCAATCCACTTTAACTCTATGTTGTCATCTTTTTTTCTTTATCCATCAACTTATGACTTCTTTAAATAGAAAAATGTAACCAAAGACTCATAACATCCAATTTCTTCTTTTCAGGTCTTCCTCTCTACTGTCGCGCACTTCTTCTTTCGACGTTCCTAATTCTTGTACTTATTTCTTTTTATGGTCCATGGGAGCCCCAATCCCAGTCTATATGACAAACACATTTAAATTTCCAGAAACATGTAATAGACATTATTAATTTTTGATAAATTCCAAAGAAAACTGTTTTGACAATGCCTTTATTGTATACTAAATTTTGGGTTTCCAGGAACCTTTCTTGTTTGTTCCAAAGAAAACTAATTCGGATCTGCTACATATCTTGTGTCCTATTGTATGCTAATTTTTTTGTCTTGAAAGACATTGTTACTATTCTATTGTATGCTAACTTTTTGGGTGTTCAGGAACCTATACTTTGATAGATTTCGATTTCTCTTCTATCCAGAACCCTTTGCTTTAGAGCAAACAAGTTCGGGAATTATAATTTCTTTCTGTTTTCCTCCACGAAACTATGTAACAAACGCTATTACTATTCTATTGTATGCTTTTAAATGTTGATGTAATTTCCAAAGATATGTAACAGACATTTTTTATTTTATAATAAGTTTCTATAGTTCGCAAGTCCGCTTGTCAATTTGTATGTCGGGGAAATCTCGGTGCTATTTCTAGGGCACAGAACAACAGAGGCCCATTTTTTAGCCCACCATCCCGAGAACCCGCGATCCAAAAACTGCCTAAGTATTGAATGAGGGCTCCGTGCATGCTCTATAAAACGCGTGCAAAGAAAACTAATTCGACAATGCTATATTACTATTCTATTATATGCTTTTAAATGTTCATGTAATTTCCATAGATATGTATCAGACATTATTAATTTCTTGTAAATTTGTATAGTCTGCAACTCCACGCCTCATTTTGTATATCGCGGAACTGTCAGTGCTATTTGTAGGGAACGAAACATCAGAGGCCCAGTTTTGAGCTCGCCAGTCCGACAACTCGCGATCCAAAAACTGGCTAAGTATCCAATGAGGGCTTTATGCATGCTCTATAAAATCTCGTCCCCATACTTTATAAAGGTACAAATTTCGTATGTATAAAACTAAATATCTAATTTAGTAAAGGTACATATTTTGTATCTATAATTTATTAATTTCTAATAAATTTCTATAGTCCGCAACTCCGCTTCTCAATTTCGGTATCGCAGAGAATATCAAAGGCCCAATTTTGAGCCCGCCATCCCGACAACCCGCGATCCATTATAAAAGTACATATTTCTTATGTATAAAACTAAATATCTACTTTATAATATTACTTTTTTGGTATGTATAGTTTATGTTGTCCAGGAACCTATAATTTCATAAATTTCAATTTCTTTTGTGTCCAGGAACCCTTGTTTTAAAGATAACTAATTCGGTAATGCTAATTTTTTTGTGTCCAACAACCTTTCAAATGTTGATATTTTTTTATATTTTTCAGGAAGAACTAATTCGGGAGTACTATGTTTTGCATGCAAACCACATGTATTTCAACTTTCTAGCCATGTGTTTGTACTAGGTCGCATTTACTCCCATCCCAACCTGGCAAGGACTACGTTGCCATGCAACACTTGTTTAGGATATTGTTCATTATGGCATTTCAATGAATTCTTTTGAAGTTTATTTAGGATAGTGCTCATTATGTCAGAGAAACTAGTACTTATTGTTACAAAATGAATTAAAAGAGAGAACACTTATCCCAGAAAATCAATCAACACACTAAACAATGCCTCTAACAATATAGACCTAGAAAGGTTAATCAATTATTTTTCTAATATTCCATTTACAGTCCAATTTTGTTAAATGTTCTTCAATTTGGTGGTTATTATTGTAGATGTGTAACATATTTTTTCATTTTCCTAGTTCATTGAGCTTGTTTGATGCTTTGAATTGAGTTTTGGAGTCCTTCAATATTAAAATTTAAAATTCATTAGGAATGGTATTGGGAAAATTTTTGGAGTCCTCCAATATTAATATTTATTAGGAATGGTGTTGGGAAGAAGGAAGGTTCGCCCGTTTTGATATGGTACAAAGATTCATGCCTTAGTTAAAATGGGTACTAAAATAAACTCATAATATCAAGTACACAAAAATTGCAAGTCATTATTTTTCCGTGAAAGAACCAAAAGTAATTTTTCCAATTGAAATTACATAAGTTTGGAATCATATAAATTCTTGTTCAATATGTGACCCATATAAGAGATCCTAGTGATTACAGTTGGGGCTAATGTAATAGAGTTATAGGTTCTTCTTTAGTAAAAAAACCATGCCATGAGAGATACCACAACAATTATAACAAGAAAGCATTCACACATTATGGATCTATATCGATGTACATCAATGACTTTTATTTGAATACTTGCTGATACCAAGTCATCTTCAACACTCCCACTTATAGTTGACACTATTTCAGACACTAGATCATTAGACATCCTCTTAATTTTTCGCATGGTAATTTATGGTAAAACACTAAAATTGAGTAGCAATAATTCTCACTTCTATGTGAAGAGGTTTAGGATTGTCTTTTCAAAGTTGATAAATGTCATTCATCTAGTCACATATTAATTATGATTTTTTTGAAGACTACAATATCATTGGCACCATATTTTTTCATCATTTTTAACCCTTCAACAAGGGTAATACAATATGATTCATTATGTGTGTCATTCCATAAACGTATCTCTTAATTTGGAAGGCATGATTTAGTGCCTTTTTGTGAAGGATATGTAATAATTACTTGCCTTGGGTTTAGATGACAAGATAGTTCAATACATAATGTCCTCTTTTGCACCATTTTATAATTCTTGGCTATGTTTTATGCTTTTCTTTATGTTTCCAAGGAGATGGAGAAAAACAAACTACAAATTTTGATAAGAAAATAAGCATTTAGAAATAAAATCTTAACATTAAATAAAGTACAAAATCTAAAATAAATGAAGATACGATAGAACAATAAGACAATATATTATTTATCAAGGTAAGATCATCTTTCTAGTGGTTAAGAGACTTGAATAATAACTAATGTTGTAGTTCAATAGATCATATTTGGTTTCATTGTTTTTGCATCACATTTAATTATTTGGGATCATCTTACAATTTGTTCATATGGGTAGGGCCTAACCTCTCTTCATGGTTTGTAAATGTGAGTTAATTGTCTTTTTCAACCTTAATTTAGGGAAGTTGATTTAGGGAGTGTGATTGGCCAGTGGGATTGTTATAAGAAAAATCATATGCAAATTCACTAATAACTTATGAAAAAGTGTCTTAGATCATGTGCCCAAGTCCTGCATTTGTAGAAGGTAGTTGCAGAGAATTGGGTTTTGTGTTTAGACTTTTCTTTTTCTATGCAAACTATGTATCTTTTGAGTAACTATGTCTCTCTACACTTTGTTGCTTTACTATTTGGTAAATGACCATTCCTCAAGGAAGTATACTTATTATTTACATGCCAAGACATAAGGGTATTTATTTTGTAAAATTCACTCCTAACCTCATTCCTAGATATGCAATATCCATGGGTTGTGAATGATGTTAGGACTAATGTAGATGACTATATCATCCTATGTATTTATTTGTATGGTGAAAAACATTACTTGATTTCTTTTGGTAGCATCGTATTTAGTGTTTTGAGGTTTTTATGGTAGGAGTAGTTATTGGAATTGATCAGAAAATCCATAGTAGTCATCTTGAGTTTGTCAACGTTGATGACACAATTAGGATTTGCAGTGACGTGTTTGCAAATTGTAGTAACTCCAAAAAGGTGATTAAAATGTCCTCTCATGAGCTGGAGCATGTTGAGATGAGCATTTTGAAAAAGAGACTCATCTTCACACTAGCACCCAAAATCATTTTGGTTGATAACATAATATGCAGGATAGAAGATCGTATTCAGTCTTTGGCTGAAGAGGACAAGAATAGTATTAGACAAGAATATGCACTATTAATCTTGAGAAGATAAAATCCTCCAAGAAACAATATACGCATAGAGGAATAACATGCCCTAAAGAACCTCATAAACAACCCTGAGTTGGTGATCCTGAAAGAAGATAAAGGTGGTGTCGTTGTAATCATGAATAATGAGGATTATGTAGTGAAGATAATTGAGCACCTCACCCTGAGTGGGAGCTACAAGAAACTGGATAGTAACTCGATGGCTAGAATAACTAGGGAGCTCATAAAGGTTATAAAAGGTTCCAACCTGGATGATATAACAGAAAAGCGTTTTCTTCCCAGTTGTGAGATAACACCTAGGATTTATGGCCTTTTGAAAATCCATAAATAAGGAGTTCATCTTAGACCAATTGTGAACACAATCAGTTCTCCCACTTATCAACTAGCAAAGTATGTGGCGAAGATCCTAGTCCCCATAGTTGGAAATTCAGACTCTTTTATTAAGGATTCTTTTGTCTCTGTATGGATCATCAAGAATGAAATTATTGACGTTGAAAATCTCCTTATTAGCTTTGATGTGGTTTCTATTTTCACAAAAATACCTCTTGATGAAGTTATTTAGATTGCCAGGGAATTCACCGACCCCAAAACAACAAAACTAGCAGATGTTTGTCTTTGTTCTATTTTCTTTAGCTTCCAAGGAGTATTCTATGAACAAACTAGCGGGGTGGCAATGGGGTCTCTACTATCTCCCATTGTTGCCAACATTTTTATGGAAAGTTTTGAAAGAAGAGCACTTGAGACATACCCATTGAAGCCAAAAATGTGAAAAATATATGTTGATGACACTAATGTAATATGGCCTCATGGGAAATAAGAACTCAACAAATTCTTTGAGCACCTTAATTTCCTCTTGAAGGACATTAAGTTCACTATGGAATTGGAGAGAACAACAAAATCCCCCTTTTTAATGTTCTAATCTATATGAAGCATCATGGAGACATTGGCCATGAAGTCTATAGAAAGAAGACTCATACATAAATATATCTTCATGACAACTCTCATCACCATCCCACTCACAAGATGGGGGTTTTGAACACCCTAGCCATGAGGGCTATCAAATTTTTTGATGAGAACCATGTAGAACAAGAGAAAGATCACCTTACCAAGGTTTTCAAGAGCATAGGTTACAAGAATAAGGATATTGAAATCACAATAAGAAGAGCCTTAGAAAGGGTAGAAGGTGGGCCATGTTCTAGAGACAGTCACCATGGTAAGATGGCTCACCTTCCCTACATTAAAGGTGTCACAGAAAGGATCACCAAAATTCTAAGAAATAAAGAGATCACAACCTTTTTCAAACCTTTGGAAACCATCAAGCAGAAGATGAGACCCGTGAAAGACACCCTAGACCATCGCCAATACAAAAAGGTGTCTATAAGATAGAGTGCTCTAGTGGTAAATGTTACATCAGAGAAACTGGACGATCTTTTCACATAGGGATTAAAGAGAACATAGTTGATATCATGAATGAGCACACACGTTCCTCATCATTAAATGAGCATTGCAATGGAAACAAACACCATGTCTGCCTGGAAGATACCAAAATCCTAGCCAAAGAAGATCACTACTTCAAGGGTAGAATCAAAGAAGCTATAGAAATCATTAAACACCCCAACAACCTTAACATGGATAGAGGTCTGGAGATTAATGAAAATTGGATTCTGTTGATCTACAATAAAAGAACTAGGTAGTATTGTTAAATTTGCTCTCATCTTTTTCTTGTGTGTTGTTCTTATCTTTTCACCTTCCTTTTTCTTCTCACAATCTATTGTTTCCTTGTTTTATTTTTATGGTTTTTCCTTTTTTATTGTTATCTCTTAATCTTTCCCTTACCTTTTATAATACCATAGGATTAATATATTTTAAATATTATAATATGATTAATAGTATAAAGTTTATAATATTTATCTATGTTTGGTTAGGTATGTTAATATTGTTATGTTTTCAATGTTCTTTATTAATACTTTAGTGTGTTATATTCTACTTTATAGGTTTGTTTGGATATATATTATATATTATAGGTATATTATACAATATATCCTAGATATATTATAGGATTTAGGGTTATTATATATTATTAATATAAGTATTTTTTCTTGTGTTTCTTATGTGTTGTTCTTATCTTTTCACCTTCCTTTTTCTTCTCACAGTCTATTGTTTCCTTGTTTTATTTTTATGGTTTTTCCTTTTTTGTTGTTATCTCTTAATCTTTCCCTTTTTTTTTTCAACGAAAAAAATACGCTTTATATTCAAAAGGATATAAAAGTATACATGTCTGTTATGGCTGGGCTAATCACAAAACCAAGATCTATGCCTATGATTCAAGCTTCCAATCAAAACAAGGTTGTGACAATACACATCGCGTCCAATGTCATGTGCAAAAATAGCATCAAATCATGACTTGTCGCTCAAAGAATGATCATCTCGGGTGGGCCCTCATTGCCTTCTTCCCATCTAGTGAAATTAATGTGACCCAGAGGCAAAAACAACGCTTTTTTAGAGAGTTTGTCTGCCTCGATGTTTTCCCCCCGGGGAATGTGAGAAGAAGTAAAAAGATGAAACTACTGTGTTGCTTCGCGAGTTCTTTCCTTCCAGCTCGACAGGTCCGCAACATGGAAGTAAGCACGCCCATTTAACCAATCAATTATCAACTTGGAATCACCAAGCAGTAAGAGTTCAGTGATGTGTAATCGGCTTGCCAGAACACAAGAAGCCCACGCTGCCAAGAGTTCAGCCTTCGTGTTTGATCCAGTCCCACAGTTTAGTGTCCACCGATAACAAGTCTGAGGACTTAAAGTGATCATCCCACCCGCCCCACAGAGAAAGCCTTCCTGTTGCGCCGCACCATCGAACCATGCAACAATTTTATCTGATGGAACTTTGAAAATGGATCTGCACGGTTTAATTGCCGATGACATCTTCCTGCTCACAGCCAACTCTTCCGAGATAATGCTGGCCACTCTGTTTGAGGAAGGTACCTTGTCTTCAAACAGAGCCGCATTCCTGTGCTTCCAAATATGCCAGCAGAGAAGGATCGGAAGCTTCAAATGGTTCGATGAGACCCGCTGCCAATTTTGAAAACAATGTGTAAGGTTGTTACCTGTCCAGTATGTTGTATGCAATCGAGCAGGAGTTAATAAGTGCCAAACCGATCTGGTAAAAGGGAAGTCAATGAAGACGTGGGCAGCTGTCTCATCATTTGATTTGCAGAGACAACATCGACTGGGCCTCGACCATCCACGAACCTGTAGATTCGGCCACATCAGTAATTTGTTTTCAAGTAATAACCAGGTGAATAACTTTTGCTTGAGCTGGCAATCGCTCCTCCAGATCGCACCGCGTCCACGATCCAAAGATGAAGTCCAACACTTAGCAGCGATAGCATTGTAGGCGTTTTTTGCCGTTAGGACACCGGATCTGTCCCCTCCCGTCCAAATGAGAAAATCAGGCCTGTCCTGAAGACGGATGCCTAGTGCTCTAAGTCTGTAAGTGTAACAGTCCCATTCAACAGCAAGATCGGCGCCCACCTCTAACTCTTCGCTACTGAGCCAGCGGTCACTCCAATGACCCTCACTATGTGAAGAAGTGAACTGATAGAGGAAGAAGAGATGCTTGTGATGAAGGTGCTTCAGCAGATCTGTGGATAGCATGGCGAGCTTGCCCAATCCCAGCAAGCTGTCCCTTCCAACTTCAATCAGATGCCCGTTGCCAGGTGCCCATGAGAGCCAATGGTGAATGATAGGCAAGGTAGTTAGTAGATGTTTCCAGGTCTGAGAGCCAACTGTTGGTCTCTCAGAGGCAGTTCTGAGCCAGAAAAGGACCAGTAGCTGGGGGAAATATTTTTCCTTTATAACCTTGCTCCAAATGCCCGTCTTCATAAGAATGCGCCAGAGAGTGTTTTCCAAGAGTGCCCGATTGAAGAAGGGCAGGTTCCTAAGGCCCCATCTGCCCATCTTTTTCGGTTTTGAAATAGTCTCCCAGTTACAGAGATGATACCCAATAGTCTTGTTGCCGGTCCAAAGAAAGGAGAAAATGAGCTGACGAATAGATCTAAGTATGGCTGCCGGGATTTTTGAGAGCGCCATCCAATAGACTGGAAGACTTTCCAGCACAGCTTTTACGAGAATGAATCGCCCTCCCATGCTAAGTAACTTGTTACACCAGTGATGAATTTTCCTGTCAAATTTGTCTAGGAGCCAAAGCCAATCTTTGTTTGTAAATCTGGAGGATTTGATGAAGAATCCAAGGTATGTGAAACCCTCCTGCAGGTCAGCAACATAAATACTATACAAATCTTTCAAATCAGATAAGAAAGGTTCCTGTGCATTCAATGCAAGGAAGAGATATTTTTGTAAATTTATCACCAGTCCAGATGCTGCGCAGAATGTGCTAATGATGGAGTGAATAAGGGACCATTCAGCAAAATTGGCCTCTGTCAAAATTAGCACGTCATCAACACAGAGAATGTGCAGTATGTGTGACAACCCCGAGAAGTTTACACCTGTAAGTTTGCCCTCTGCTTGGCTAAGTTTGAGCAGAATACTGAGTCCTTCAAGAACCAAGATGAAAAGAAGTGGTGAAAGAGGGCATCCTTGACAGAGCCCTCTCTCGCAACGAAAAGAAATGGTGGGCTCCCCGTTGATCAGAACAGCCATGGAAGTCGATGTAATACAGCTTAGAATCCAATTAGTAGTAGCTCGCCCAAAGCCGCTCTGCAGAAGAATTAGGTGCAAAAAATTCCAATTAACACAGTCAAAAGCTTGCTTAAGGTCCAGCTTGAGAAGAAGGGCAGATTGTTTTYTGGTTTTTAAGGTGTGGATGCATTCCTGTGCTACACCAACTGCATCTAAAATCTGTCTACCTTTCAGGAAGCCAAGCTGCTCCTCCGATAATGCTTTGGAGAGTAGGGGACGAATTCGATTGGCGATAATCTTAGAAATAAGTTTATAACATAGGTTGCACAATGAGATGGGGCGATAGTCTTTGAAGTGTTTTGGTAGGTTGGTTTTGGGGATCAAGACAATGTAGGTGTTATTTAGCTGTGGATTAATCACTCCTCTCAGGCGAGCATCCTCCACGACATCCAGCAGATCTTGTCCCATAATGTCGAAGAAGTGTATGTATAGTTCGACCGACCATCCGTCGGGTCCTGGACTCTTTTCTTTCTTGAAACCCTTTAGAACAGTCAATAATTCCTCCTTTGTACAGGGGGATTCCAGTGCAAGTGCCTCCTCTGCTGTCACCATGTTGGGAAAACGGATGGCTAACTCCACCTGAGCGTTTAAGCTTGGAGCATTGGAAACCTGAAAAAAAGCTTTGAAATGTTGAACAACCGCTACTTTTATAGCTTCCTGGTCAAGATGATTGATGCCATCCTCATCTTCAATATCCCACAACTGCTTCTTTGATCTACGCGCGCTGGCAAAATTATGGAAGAATCGGGTGTTTTTGTCCCCACCCTTGAGCCAGAGCATCCTGCTCTTGAGTCGCCACCTCTCCTCATCTTCACGCAAGAAGTCAGCTTGGGCCGCCTCCAGCTCTCGGATTCTGCAATGACTGTTCGAAAAAGCAAAATTTTGTAACTGTAAACGGAATAGTGTAGCCAGCTCCTCGTCAATCCGATTAATGACAGCTTGCTCCTCACGTTTTTTGTTCTTAAGCCAGATAGAGGTCTGCTGCTTTAAGGTGGCTAATTTCCTAGCCAAATTTGCTTGTGGATCACCAGGCACCAACTCAGAACAACTCAACCACGTTGATATGACCAGTCTGTCAAACGAGATCTCCTTTAACCATAGCGGATTAAATTTGAAAGGCTGGCCCGCCCCATAGCGACCCAAGCCTATCTGTAGACAAATGGCAGTGTGGTCCGAAAGAAAAGGTAAATTAACCCAAGCCCGAGAACATCGATCTGGAGTAAGTACCTCTGCAGAGATAAGAAATCGATCAAGACGCTTTGCAATGCTGTCCTGACCCAGTCTGTCGTTCCTCCAGGTAGGTAAGAGCTCAGCAGGTTTAAGATCTATCAAATTGTTCTTGAAAAACAACTGTTTAAAGAAATTCAAGTGCTGATCAGTGATTTCTTTCTGACCCCAAGTCTCCAGTGGGCTGGTGGTAATGTTAAGATCTCCTGCTAAGATAAGATTGTGAGCCGCCAAGAGTCCGAGATCATCCAGGCGCTCCCAAAAATCCTTGCGGTCGATACAAGGCCCGTATACATTAAGAAAATTGAGGGAAGACTTTAGTTCAAAGCTGTAGCCTGTTAGAAGAATCCCTCCAGGGCTGAGCATCGGTCGAAGATCAAAAAGGGAAGGGTCCCAAGCGGCCAGAAGTCCTCCCGAGGTGCCCACCGAGCTTGCCGCGCAGTTCAACCAGGTAGGCCTGAGTCTATGAATGAAGTCCCTGGCAACAGAAGCAGTCACAAGTGTTTCTTGCAGAAAGATAATTGACGGTAGTGTCTGGTCCAAAAGTTTTCGCATGGAGGCAGATTCCAGGGCTCCTCCTACCCCTCTTATGTTGAGGGACAATAGGATCATGGGATACCCCTGGCTAGGGCTTTTAAATCTCTAAGTGCCCCTTGTTTTGTGACTGAATCAGTGTTACCCGTTGCTTTCAAACCAGACAGTGTTTTCTTGCGAGCACTACGGGTTTTCAATGGTGAAAGTTCAAGTCCAATACCTCTGGACCAATGTGGGTCCGGTTCAGATGGAATGGGAAAGTTTGAAGAGGATGGAAGGTCCAATGGAGGTTTGTTGGGCGATGGATGGTCCCGTGGAGTGTCTTTAGGTGGAGGCATGTTAGGTTGAAATAGAGAGTTTCCAAGATAGGTATGCATAGGTAGCGAGTCAAAAGGTAAGGAGTGTGCTGGTGTAGCAGTCGGGAACATGGCATCAAGTTGTGTTTCAGAATGGCTCGGTTCAGTGTATCCAGGTAAAGTAAAAGTGTTTGGTGTTTCATCCAATGGAATGGTGGACGAGGGGCCCGGAACCAGGGTGGATGGTGCTGGTTGTGATAAGTGGGTTTCTGGTACAGGGTAAGGGATGGAGACACAACCAGATGGAGAAGGCTCAGTATGGGGGGGAGGAGATGTGTGATCAGATTGGACTGAGACCGTGGCCTTAACACCGGAGCCCAAGATCAAATTCTCTTGATTAGTAATATACAATCTGTCCCAAGAGGAGAGAGTGTTATAGAGAGAGGGGAAAAGTGTTTGTATCTTACCTACTATGGAGTCATCAGCTGGACTGGAAGCCTGCCCAAAGTTGGGTGAAATCTGTTCATCAAACTGGGTTGGTGAGGAGATGTAGCCGTCAAAATTTGGCTCCTCTGCTGGATCCAAGTCAATGTCTGGACTAGGAAACTTATGGCAGTCCCTTCTCAGGTGACCTGTTCTGCGACAATAGGAGCATCGGAAAGGGATGCCAAGAAAGTCCAGGCGTTGTGTGATCAACTGATTTCGCCACTCTATTTCAAGGACCTCAGGAAGTCCGGCCTGAATGTCAATCTCTACATAAATCTTTGCCATTCTTTTGTCTGTCTCTGCTAGACAGTTTGCATCCACTCTTAAGAATCGCCCTAAGGAAGTCCCAATAAGTTCAAGTGCTTGATTATTCCAGAGTTGCAACGGGAGACCAGGTAGCAGGACCCAGACATGCCTGTGACTAAAGAATTCAGTTGTAGGATTAAAACCAAGCCTCCATCTTTTGAGCATGAGGCTGCCTCCATTGATCGGCCAGAACCTGTCCAGAATGAGTGTTGAGTCCTCTGGCTTGTTGAAAATGAAGCCTATCCATCCATGTTGCAACAAGTGTAATTTTGGAAGGTAGCCCAGAATCGGCTCCCAGTGGATAGTTATCCAGGCTTCTATAGTTTGCTTGCATTTTTCTTTGTATGCCAGTCTTCTAACCAGGGCACACAGGGCCAGGTTACAAGCATCGGTGAGCCCAGCATCCATTCCGAGGATGAGCTTTGGATGTTTGTTTTTAGGTTTCCAGACTCGATGATGGCGTTTATGTATCCCTTGTTTCCGAGAGGTGGGTCCGGAGGTTGGGGTCCATGCCCCTGGTCGGTCCCTGTTCTGATGGACCTCTTCCAGTCTCTGCTGTAGTGCGGAGGTCGGACTTGCTTTTACTAGTATGGTTTGACTTTGTACATCGACAGATGGGTCTGACTGGACTCTTGTTGGAATACCCAGACCAGTACCTCCACTATTATTTAAACCCAGCTGAGTGTTGGAACGAGAAGTAGCTGCAGGGGCGATAGGACCAGGGCTCAATCCTGTAGATGTCGACTGTTTCGTCTTGTAGTGGCTGGAGCAGAGCTCATCAATCGAGGCCAGCATGGACGGATGGTCCCATGGGTCTCCCATATTCCAGCAAGGTGGTCCAGGCTGAAAGGCCTACTAAGGAGACTGTAGGAAAGAACAGAATAGCTGGAGAAACAGACCCAACCAGTTGGCGAATCAGACTGTCTAAGTAGTTTAAAGGAAGGTGTCTGAAAGCACAACGATAAGCAAACTAGTAGCAGATAGATGACAGTGTAAAGACAGTATTATGCAGATGGAGAGTCAGAACAAAGGTCAAAAAGTGTAACAGATCATAAAAACCAACCAACCGTGTGGGAGCGAAAACATGGTCTCAGCTAAAGACAACACAGTATCCCAGAGAAAGGTCTGAAAGAAAACGCAGGGAAGAAACCATCCAAACCCCAGTGTTCGAGGCTTTGAAGTAGTGTGTGTCGACCGAGATGCCAGCCGGTAACTGCACAGTAACCAAGTTACTAATCGGAAAGCATACCACCTATAGAGACAGTCCAAACCTCGGAGAAGGGAGATGTTCCAGACTGTCAAAACAAGCGCAGAAAGTCTCAGAATAGGGTGTCGTCGACTAGATCAGGCGCAAGGCAAGTTGTCTACAGTGGCGCAGTGGGAGCGGTCGCTCAACTGTCGAAGGCGCCAAATCTACAAAGAACCAGTTCAAAACACTGCAAACGCCCGCCATTTTCACGTCCAACCCTTGCCACGAGGTATTGACTTGTGTAGGGGAAATGATCGGGAGAAATTATAATAGGATTAATATATAATACCATAGGATTAATATATTTTAAATATTATAATATGATTAATAGTATAAAGTTTATAATATTTATCTATGTTTGGTTAGGTACGTTAATATTGTTATGTTTTCAATGTTCTTTATTAATACTTTAGTGTGTTATATTCTACTTTATAGGTTTGTTTGGATATATATTATATATTATA